>VZTO01010600.1:39186-59813 GCA_013400615.1 Syrrhaptes paradoxus
TAAGGGCCGTCTTAACAAGTGCTTTGTAGGGTGTTTATCACAGCATCATGTATGTGTTCTAGCACAGTGACAAATATGTCACAGAGCTACTTTTCAGCTATTGTATGTTAGTTTATGCAATGCTACTTTGGGATTAATATGTCACATAACTTGTGTTTTGCAATAGCAAAACCAAAAATCAAGATATTTGGATTTCCACATTTCTAGGATAAAAACACAGTAATTAGTGCAAAATCTAACTTCTAATCAGACTGCAACACCAGGAGGTGCATGAGTAAAATGCATATTTAATTAGTTTACTCTCAGTTCCTTTAAGCTGAGATTTGCTGCTGTTTTGTTGAATTTCAACAAGCTGGTCAGATGACATGAAACTTGGCAAACTGAACTGCCTTTATACCAAATTGCAAATCATGTTTCTAAAAACTGTCTTGAAGTCAGGACTGGCCACAGATCTGACACCAGACATTCAAAGTATATGCAATTTTATGTATGTCCATCCAATTTCTGTTTGCCTTTATTCCTGCATATTTTTTTTCGTTCTAAGTGTGCTGATTTCAGTTGATGTCAATGTAATTTAATCCTAAATTCATGGCATATTGACAATTTTTAACCTAGCTCTTTCAAAGACTTTCCCTTGAAGCAGAGGTGTGAGGGTGAGAGCTTTCTTTGTGCTACCTATAGTAAGTTTGCATTTTTCCCTCCACCTAACAAGAAGTGATACTTAAAGAGGAATCAGTCACTTTTGTCTCTTCTGGTACACTGATCTATACTTTCTATTCATATTCCAAAATTACAGTGGTAATACTTCTTATTTACTTCCTTCATTTCTGTAGTTTCCTACTTTGCTTTTCTAACAATCTCAGTGAAGCAGGTAGGTTTCATAAATAGAAATGGGTTTTGCCCAGTGTCTTAATACATTGCGTCAGACAGTAAAAAAAGGATAGTTTCAGGGCTGGTATTAGACCTAAGAGATCACAGTCTACCTTCTTAAATTCCAATCAAATTTTACATCATGATCTACATATATAAAGTTGAATTGCAATTTGCATACAAGCCTAATAGTGCATTTACTAAACTACATGTTTAATACATGTTTTATTCCTTCAGGTAAACCAAGGCATGTTCATATTAGGACCACATGACAACAGGTTGTATGGCTTATATTCCACCAATGAATGAGAGCAATATTTCATGTTTGAGCTAACAAGACACAGGAGAGCTGTTCAACACCTCTTGGCTTCTTATTTCTTGTGTATATGCACTGTGGTCATCATGGATTTACTTAATAGCAGCTAATACTAAGAACAGAGCTAAACCCAAAGTTTCAATTAGCTAACAAGCAATGCCACTTTTGTTGCTCCCCTTCCTTGTAAAAGAAATGGATGTGCAATTGCATAACTTCTCTCCACTTTCACGTGGAACAGAATTGCACTCACTTGTTGTTTGTACCATCATTTTGCAGTGAGTCCTGGAAAGAAAGTAGACACCCTTTTATCAGTGCTAGAACATGTCAATACATTTTAAGGTGATAAAAAGCAGCAGAGAATTTGGAGCTACACACATTTTGCTTCCTAAACCTCAGGTTTTAGGGTATTAGTTCTTCTAAAGTTACTTTAAATGAGAAGTGTCACTGCTAAGCAGAACCGCTAAGTCCTATGGCTAGCCAAAAATAGGAGGTCTGAAATTATGAATTACTTGAAAGAACTGCTTTGGCACCAGTTGCAGGCTACTGAGAAATGGTGCACATGCAACAAATGGCTTATTTTTTAGAGTTCAGTTGGAGTTATTTTCTCAGATGCTGTGTATGAAAGATTTAGGCAGCCATAAAGAGGGAGCTGAGATTACCTCTCATCTGGTGTGGGAGTTAGTGTGGGATGAAACAGGATTTCCAGTCAGGTTTTCTCCTGTAATTGCCACAGGGAAGAAAGGACTCATTAGAACACGTGTTTTGCTGTACATCCTCAGTGCAGAAGAGGTAAAGCAAAGGTAATGCTTATTTAACGAGGATCCATGCCTGTGAATAATATTTTCAGCCTCTGACTAAATTCCAGGTCTCAAAGTACGTGGCAGAAATATATCCATTTACAACCAAATGAAACAGTACACCTAACCAATAATCACTGGAAGGCTTATTTTTAAAACTCTCCATTCAGGACTGAAATAAAGACTTTTCCCTTTAAAATGAAAGAAGAGTAAAGACATCATGCTGAGGAACTTATGCAAATTAAACTGAGTCTATACAAACCAATTAGTTTCAAGATCAGAGGTGACATATTTTCTAACTAATACCAGTTTAAGCTTTTATTTATGAGCCTATAAATAAATGTACTCTCATAGGAACAGGTATGAAAGAAGACAGAGTATCTACAGAAGAGGACCAAATTAATCTTCCACACCACGAACATGTTATATTAACAAAAAACAACCTCTGAAGAACAGTTTATTCGTAAATTACAGAATTCCTATTATCATCCTGTAGTCATGAGTTTACACAGGATTTACAGACTAAAAATTTGCTAAGACCACGGACATAATGGCTGGATGCCTGGGGATCCTTATAACAGACCCTTTGATTCAGAATATACTAGAGCAAGCATTCATTTGGTGGTTTTCCTTGTGTCCACAACAACACCACCTGCCTTAAAATGGCTGCTTTGAGTCAGCGCTCCCCCAGGGCAGACAGTTGACTAGTGCTCTCCAGTGCATTGCATGCTCTTAATAGTGATGTACTATTTTTTTTTTCCAAATACCACAGCATCTATTCATTTGGGAGTCTGTAGCAAACTGGACTGAAGCCAAGAGTAGTCCCCCTGCTCTGACTGCTTCTGTCAGAATCACCATCCACAAACCTGCTGCTTATGGCAGAATTTACTAGAGGTGCATGGAAATTGTACTCCTGGCTTCCTAAGGAACTTTGCAGCTCTGGATATTTCTCCTATTCAGGAACCAAATAAAAAGAATGTAGAAAGACTGAAGTATTTGGTTGCTGAAGAGGACATTCTATACTTTTGTCTTTACTGCTGAAGTACATAATAAGATCTATGAGAAGTATTTAAAAAAGGAAAACTTAAATGTTTCATTCAATCCTTATCTTCTTAAAACATTCTAATTTTTATTTTATCTTTTTAACTGATTTTTTAAATTCCTCTGAAATGTTTTGATTTTGTATGAATCACCACTTGAGATGAAAAATTGTTTTGCTAAACATTAACTTCCATTTCACACATTAAGTTTCCTGCAAAGGAATTACATTTTAAGTTTCATTTTGCACCAGCTATCCCTAATGGAAGGCTGTGCCAGAATTTTACTTCTCTGATGCATAGATACCTTTTTCTAATTTATAAGTTTATATATAGACCCTTTATGCCTTTTTAGCATTGTGCCAACATCATCTTTATTTTTGATCATGACCTTCTCTTTCCCTGATTAATATCTCCTGATGAATGGTTTTAGGAGAAAATGCTCCCCCTCAACTTTGTTTCNGTAAAAGAAATGGATGTGCAATTGCATAACTTCTCTCCACTTTCACGTGGAACAGAATTGCACTCACTTGTTGTTTGTACCATCATTTTGCAGTGAGTCCTGGAAAGAAAGTAGACACCCTTTTATCAGTGCTAGAACATGTCAATACATTTTAAGGTGATAAAAAGCAGCAGAGAATTTGGAGCTACACACATTTTGCTTCCTAAACCTCAGGTTTTAGGGTATTAGTTCTTCTAAAGTTACTTTAAATGAGAAGTGTCACTGCTAAGCAGAACCGCTAAGTCCTATGGCTAGCCAAAAATAGGAGGTCTGAAATTATGAATTACTTGAAAGAACTGCTTTGGCACCAGTTGCAGGCTACTGAGAAATGGTGCACATGCAACAAATGGCTTATTTTTTAGAGTTCACTTGGAGTTATTTTCTCAGATGCTGTGTATGAAAGATTTAGGCAGCCATAAAGAGGGAGCTGAGATTACCTCTCATCTGGTGTGGGAGTTAGTGTGGGATGAAACAGGATTTCCAGTCAGGTTTTCTCCTGTAATTGCCACAGGGAAGAAAGGACTCATTAGAACACGTGTTTTGCTGTACATCCTCAGTGCAGAAGAGGTAAAGCAAAGGTAATGCTTATTTAACGAGGATCCATGCCTGTGAATAATATTTTCAGCCTCTGACTAAATTCCAGGTCTCAAAGTACGTGGCAGAAATATATCCATTTACAACCAAATGAAACAGTACACCTAACCAATAATCACTGGAAGGCTTATTTTTAAAACTCTCCATTCAGGACTGAAATAAAGACTTTTCCCTTTAAAATGAAAGAAGAGTAAAGACATCATGCTGAGGAACTTATGCAAATTAAACTGAGTCTATACAAACCAATTAGTTTCAAGATCAGAGGTGACATATTTTCTAACTAATACCAGTTTAAGCTTTTATTTATGAGCCTATAAATAAATGTACTCTCATAGGAACAGGTATGAAAGAAGACAGAGTATCTACAGAAGAGGACCAAATTAATCTTCCACACCACGAACATGTTATATTAACAAAAAACAACCTCTGAAGAACAGTTTATTCGTAAATTACAGAATTCCTATTATCATCCTGTAGTCATGAGTTTACACAGGATTTACAGACTAAAAATTTGCTAAGACCACGGACATAATGGCTGGATGCCTGGGGATCCTTATAACAGACCCTTTGATTCAGAATATACTAGAGCAAGCATTCATTTGGTGGTTTTCCTTGTGTCCACAACAACACCACCTGCCTTAAAATGGCTGCTTTGAGTCAGCGCTCCCCCAGAGCAGACAGTTGACTAGTGCTCTCCAGTGCATTGCATGCTCTTAATAGTGATGTACTATTTTTTTTTTCCAAATACCACAGCATCTATTCATTTGGGAGTCTGTAGCAAACTGGACTGAAGCCAAGAGTAGTCCCCCTGCTCTGACTGCTTCTGTCAGAATCACCATCCACAAACCTGCTGCTTATGGCAGAATTTACTAGAGGTGCATGGAAATTGTACTCCTGGCTTCCTAAGGAACTTTGCAGCTCTGGATATTTCTCCTATTCAGGAACCAAATAAAAAGAATGTAGAAAGACTGAAGTATTTGGTTGCTGAAGAGGACATTCTATACTTTTGTCTTTACTGCTGAAGTACATAATAAGATCTATGAGAAGTATTTAAAAAAGGAAAACTTAAATGTTTCATTCAATCCTTATCTTCTTAAAACATTCTAATTTTTATTTTATCTTTTTAACTGATTTTTTAAATTCCTCTGAAATGTTTTGATTTTGTATGAATCACCACTTGAGATGAAAAATTGTTTTGCTAAACATTAACTTCCATTTCACACATTAAGTTTCCTGCAAAGGAATTACATTTTAAGTTTCATTTTGCACCAGCTATCCCTAATGGAAGGCTGTGCCAGAATTTTACTTCTCTGATGCATAGATACCTTTTTCTAATTTATAAGTTTATATATAGACCCTTTATGCCTTTTTAGCATTGTGCCAACATCATCTTTATTTTTGATCATGACCTTCTCTTTCCCTGATTAATATCTCCTGATGAATGGTTTTAGGAGAAAATGCTCCCCCTCAACTTTGTTTCTGCATCACTGTTTACCAGTTGTCACTCAGGTGCTTTTTCCTTTATCATTTCACAACCATGAATTCTCAAATTTGTGGTAGATAATATAAGTCCCCTAGTTTATGACCTTGTTCTTCACAGACTCAGGTCTACTTCAGTTTTGCTAGTCCTCATGGTCAATATAGATTTCCCTAAATAATGTTCTGACATTCTTCTGTATTTATATTTCCAAATCTTACCATACATCGTGTTCTCAATCAAGGACAGTTAGGAAAACTAGCTATCTAGGGCAGAGCAAAGACAAATATTTGAAAGATTCCACTGCACTTTAGCTTCAATATTTCTACAGTTCTCCCTTCAGCACCACCCTTTGAGTTGCTTACTCAATTTACTGATCTTATACTAGTTTCAATCTTCTGCAGTGTACTTTAATTTTTGTTTACAAAGAGTAGAAAAAATATGTACTCAAGTCCATCAAATATCTGTTTTTCTCACATCTCAACGAATCAGTTATCAAAGAATAACATGAGATCTCATAATTTGTCTTCATAGTCATCAAGTATAGAAAATCTTATTTCACTTTCCTTTTTTTCCCCTCCCTTTCTCAGTCATATATATGAATCTCATTTAAACACCACTGTGATCACAGTGTTTTTCACCATAAAAATCAATGTGCCTGTCAACACACAGTCTTTTTCCATCCACCGTACTCTAAACACAAACCATCTGAAAACACAGCTTCTCTCCAGTTTAGACCTAATACTACCAGTGCACAGCTGTGAATGTGTCAGGCAAGTGTGGGTAACTGAAGAGCAGAATATGTCACATCTTGTTTTTTTAACATTGACTTCCAGCTTCCTACCAAACCTTTCCACAGTCCCTGGTCTTTTACCACAATTTCCTTTCTACTTCATTTTCTACCTCTGTCAGACAACCCCAAGCCAATGTCCATTCCCTCCTGCTCCTTCAGTGCTTCCACTGCACACCTGTCCTCACAGTAACCATGTTCCACACCATTTCTCTGCCTTGGCTCCTCTTTCTGTACCCTCAGCTACTGGTGGAGCCCCTCACATTGGCTGAGGGGCAAACAGGAAAGCAGCTGTAGGAAGGGGGAAGCTCATGTCCCTTGCCAGAACTTACTCTGTTTCTAAACATGCTTTTGCCCAGAATTAGCCTCTTCCATTTTCCATGCATCAATGCTGACATTTGTGGAGTCTGGAAAAAAATCTGGTAAACCTGTTTGGAATATAAAACAAGCTGAAGATTAAATATAAGATTCATCTGAATTATTCTTTTCAAATTTGGTATTTCCTGGAAGGCTGCTTCTCTCACACCAGGTCCTCTTTAAGTCTTCAGTCAAAAACAACATATCAAAAGGAATGGACCCTTAGCATCAGATTAGATCCTGTTACTATTCTTCATTCAAATTAACTAAAAATAATTTTGAAAGATTTCAGCACATAAGCAAATGGAGATAAACAGAGTGGACAATGAATCCTCATGACTGCAATAACTGAACAGCAGCACTTTAATACTGCACTGATTTTTTTCCCCCCAATAGTTTGTTTTTAATATCTGCCCAAACTCTAGAAGTGTTCCAAGGCCCCTTGTGTCTTTGCGATGGTAGCTTCTGCAGCACAGTGCAACAGTTAAAACTTCAGAAAAGCTTTATTTGGGAAGAAAGTAATCCATGTTTGCTTTCCTTGCCTGAATTTGTATTCTTATGAAAGATGAGACTCCAAGAAAACTCCAAAGTAACCCTCCCACAGACACATTAAAACACTGCCACTAGCGTCTGCTTAAGCCGACAGAATAAGCCAATGATTTGGGGGCATCATGTCCTTTAAAAAAGTTCCCACACTCAGATGGCTGTCAATGGTTGTGCCAGTGAACCGTTACGCAAAGTCCCCCAAACACTTTGTAAACTGGGATCTGGGAGGACAATAGTAAAGTTCAGTGCTGGAAAGAGATAGTGTACTGAATGCACAATGCCAAGCTTTGTCTGCAAGGGCTTCTGTTGAGGGAGAGGGCTACTTAATCTCCCCATTTGCCCTGGGGATTCTAGCTGTTTTAATGTGTCCTTTTTGAGAGCCTGTGAACTGTAGAATATAGGCTGGTAACAACTTTCTTTAGGACTGCCTCAGCAGAACCAAAAGCTGCCAACACAGAATACCAGCACAGTCGTGCTAATGAGCACAAATGAGACCTTTAACTGTTTTTACAGCTACCATGGCTAGGGTTTCATGTCATTCCTTGGTGAAGGAACTAATTCTTTGGCTTGTTTTATATGAGCCTAGATTCTATCACGCTGCAGAGGATGGCCTCTTCACCCATTTTTCTTTTTTTTTCCCTCTTTTTTGAATAATAATAAAGCCTGATGCATCTTTAATGAACTGTGGGGCTTTCAGGGCTTTTTTCCCCCTTCTTACTATACGGTGTACATACACAGTGCATATGTATTGACTGATTCAAAAAATATTACAATTATTATTGACTGGTCAAAGGATGAATAGCAGATGCAAATAAAAATCATTGACATATATTTTAACATTCAGGGACAAACTCCTGAAGTCAGTGAAATTCCTGAAGTTAGAATAGAATAAAGCAATAATCTTTACTGCAGGAATGTTCTGGGTTTTGTGTTTTTAGTAAATTCTCATGTTTTATTTTATGTAATTTGGGCCTTTGGCTCTTTATTATATATTACATATGAAAATGTGCTATAATTAAGAAAAACAAAATTGCAAAAATGATGCAATGTGTGAAAATGGATGCACAGTGTAAGCACAAAGACATAGATCCTAAAACAATAGAACAAAATCAGAGATACCTTCTAGAGGAATGAATCGAAGAACCCTACAAATATATGTATGAACTCAAGGGCTTTCCATTGTCCAACCAAAAGTGTTTTTTTTTTTATTAGCTACATACCACATTACCTGCATGTGGACATAAAAAGTATAAATAATTTTCAGTTTAGGCTTTGTGAATGTTTGTCTCTGCATCAATCTGATGACTGCACTTGTCAATGCACTCACAAGAGGCTATAAGAACATATGTATTTGACTGTTATCTCCTTCCCTGTAGGTATCTAGATACCATATAAAATCTGCATACATATTATCTATATAGGCTTTTGTTCTCTTTTTGCCCTTCTTCACTTTCCTTTTTCTTTCTACTTCACTCTGAATTTTTTCATTAAAAATTAAAAAGATACAGTGCAACTAAGGTTGAAGTGTTAATGAGACACTCAGGGCAAAGGACATGTTCAAAAGCTGCAGTTAGTTGCTTTTTGCTGCAGTAGCAAAGGACAAAGCAGTATAGATGTTCTTTTTATGTATGTTAGTACTTCAAATCAAGTAATAAATGGACCATAAGTAACAGAATCTTGCATATGCAAGCCCAAAATGCAGCCACATGTTTTGAAGCACACTAGCATGCTTTTGTCTCTTTGTGAATTAATGTACTTTATGATATAATAAGAAATCACAGATATTTACTCATATAACCAGATCAAAACCAGGCTGGTCAGATTGAATCCATGAGAAATGCATGTGGCAGTTAATCTGGAAGCATTAAATTAACTCTACTTTTATTACTTTGGGGTTTTCTCTGTCTAGAATCCTTCATGCACTACTAACCTTTTATGTGGAAAGCTGTGCTGTGAAACAAACCTGCTTTAACATATACTGATGCCTCGTGAGATTAGCCAGCAATGTGAGAACTCATGCTGAGACACTAGCTTTACACCTGTGTGTCATGAGCCAAATTCGTGACCTATTTTAGTAAATTGTTGCTCACTTTGCACATGATAGCACAAGGTGGTCAATGAAGTCAATTAAAGAACATGGTTTAAGGAGGAAAAAAATCAGGAATAAATAACTATAATAAGTTTAAATCTAAACTATATTGGAATAATGGGATACAGGTTTAAATATTTGGCAAGATGATAAACTATGCATGGCATTTTAGACGCAATGGGGTTTTGCTTGGTGATAAACATTTGATGAGAACAAAAAGGCCAAGTGCAAGGTCCTGCACATAGATCAGGGCAACCCCAAGCACAAATACAAGCTGGGAGGAGAATGGATTGAGAGCAGCCCTGAAGAGAAGGATTTGGGGGTGCTGGTAGATGAGAAGCTCAACGTGAGCTGGCAGTGTGCGCCTGCAGCCCAGAAAGCCAACTGTGTCCTGGGCTGCATCAAAAGAAGCATGACCAGCAGGTGATTCTCCCCCGCTACTCTGCTCTCATGAAACCCCACCTGGAGTGCTGCATCCAGCTCCGGAAAGCACAGGAAAGACATGGACCTGTTAAGCAAGTCCAGAGGAGGGCCATGAAGATGGTCAGAGGGCTGGAGCACCTCCCGTACGAGGACAGGCAGTTACAGTAGGGCTTGGTCACCCTGGAGAAGAGAAGGCTCCAGGGAGACCTTATTGCTGCCTTTCAGTACTTCAAGGAGGCCTACAAGAGAGATGGGGAAGCACTCTTTATCAGGGAGTGCAGTGACAGGACGAGGGGTAACAGATTTAACCTGAAAGAGGGTAGATTTAGATTGGATACTAGGAGGAAGTTTTTCATTGTGAGGGTGCTGACACTGGAACAGGTTTCCCAGGGAGGCTGTGGATGCCCCATCCCTGGAGGTGTTCAAGGCCAGGCTGGATGAGGCTTTGAGCAACCTGGTCTAGTGGAAGGTGTCCCTGCCTGTGGCAGGGGGGCTGAACTAGATGATCTTTAAGGTCCTTTCCAATCCAAACCATTCTATGATTCTATGAAAAGCTAATACAAACCCAGTACCTCAGTCCTGCTATAGAAAATCAAATAAACAATTTTGATAAAGAATTTATCAGGAATTAAACCAAGTTCTACAGGATCAATATTCAAGGATTTATTTAAGCAGACAGGCTAATAGACTAGATTTTCCCTAGAAATTGTGGTTTCAATTCAAGCCCAAGACAATTGTTCTAATTTTTTTCCCCACAGTATTTTGAACCAAACCTGTTCTTATGGAATGTACCTTACCTTCAGTGATGACTCCAAAGTGTGTATCTATGATAACAATGGTGTTAGCAATGCCTCAAACAAACCAGAACAAAACAAAGCAGAACAAACCAAACCAAACCAAACCAAAAGAGATTTGGAGTCTGTTAGTTTTTGAAGAAAAGAGGAAACACACAAACATGGTCTAATGCAGTAAGCTACTAGTGAAAAATATGAAATTTGTTCTAAAATTTTGCAGGTGAGTTTAGGTTATTCAATCCATTCAAAAGCTGTAGGATGAACCTGCAGAACAGATGGGCAGCAACTATTGTGTAGCCACCATGTGGGATAAAAAGTCTTGAAGAACTACAAACCCAGTCAAATTTGCTTTGAAGTGCTCTTATGGCACCAGGTTTGCTTGTATCTACCTGGAGCAAATGAACAGCAGAAGATGCGATAGGTGTAGAAATTGTCAAGTGACATGACATTTCTGAAGGCAGGTTTTATGTTATGTCACTTGTACTCGCAGGCCCTGGTTCAGTGAAGCAGAAGTAAATATTTGTTGAAAGGAGAATGAATGTGGCTGAAGCAAGGTCATGTCCATTGACTGCCAGAACGCTCCCCTTGAGACATGTCAACTTGGCATAAATCAGAGTGATCCTGCGATTCTTCTGGGTTGTACCAGCATATAGAAAGCACCAGTAAAAAAGGGTATAGATAGATTTTGCTGGTGTTTGATATGTGACATAATGTTTGGTTGTCTTATGGCAGAGACTGCTTTGGATAGGAAGGGCTATGGGAAAAATCTGTTTTCCTAGCTTCAACAGGGAAAATTAATCTTTATATTAGCAGTATAATTTCTGACCTAAAAAGAAAAGTTATTTGGCCATAAGAGATTGGTTTTGGATTCTTATGAATCAAGCAAAAAAGTGAAGAGGCAGAGAAAGAGAAATTAACTATATGAAAGCTACCTCTACATTTCCCTCTCTGAAGCTGAAGTCCGAACAGAAAAGCTTCCATGGCTTTGCTGAGCATGGAGCCAATGCCTGTGGCTCACTGTGGATACAGGGAGCCCCTAGGTGACTATAAATTGCAGATCCCTGCATGAATGCAAATATAGCTACATTCACACATCTGTGTTTTATTAGGTCAATATTGGCTGCCAAAATAAGTATTATCATTTCCACTAGTAAATAAATAGTATTCTTAGGACTAATCAAATACAAAGTTGATTTTACTGCCACAGACAGCCCTGCTTCTATAGAAAAAAAATAAGGGCTTCTGCTTTAGGCACGTTACTTTTGTGTATAGAACATGAGTTATTTGATAGTGGAATAATACAGTTTCCAGAAACTATCTTATACAGCTGCAGCAAAATCTTACTAATTCATCCTAATAAACAACAGTCCCATTTGTGTATTATATCTTGTCTATATGAGGAAATGAATGCACTGTGAACTGGCATATGGATTAAAAGTATACTTGCTACTGAACACCAATTCCTTGTATGGATGTGCTAAGATCTAGATTCATCCAACTAAATTTGGGCATATAACTGAAGAATCCAAGTTAGGAGAATCCATCTAAGATTTCACTTATGCTCTAGAAGTCTCTTTTTAGCTATCACCTGCATAGGGTAAGGAAATAGGGCGTCTCAAATTCAATACCAAAAGTTAGGTGAGATGTGGTGTAAGGGTGCTCTGAAACAGTGAGCCAAATATATGCAGAGAGGCATCTTGCATAGGTGTTGGCCTGGCTCCGTAATTGTTCCCTTTGTCCCCAGATCAGCAGTGAACAAGGGTTTGGTACTGTGACTGCTTATGTTATGCTTGCTTTCTATATAAAAATATGAGTTCTGCCTTCAGGGCTGTCGAATCAATACTTTTTTTACAAGCTTTAAAAATTCACAGTTTTCTAGTGGAAAGAGCATAAATAAAGAACATAGAATCCTCAGGCCCTTTCCCTCTCTCACTCCCACCCCAAAGGACATTAGTATGTTCTGTCTGGTCTCTTTCAGCTTTAACATTTCCTGCTACACTCAGTGAAATTTAAACAAATCACTTTTACAAACATCTAAATGGAAAAGTATGGAGTTTTGTCATTTCCCTCCTTGTGTAGCACTAATTGACAAAGGCTTTTTGTGAAAGCAAAAAGCCTTCCTTTTTTAGAACTGGCATGCTCCTCCTTACTGATTCCCAACCGTGGTGGCACAATCCAGTATTTTTGAACAATGATGAGAACAGAAATAGATGGAATTCAATAGAAGGATGAATAATGGCAACCAGAAACGGAGTAGTGACATAATCTATCTTCCAAACTGCCTTGAAATATAGCCAAGAAAACACCACACTGTAACTTGTATGTTGTGATCACCACTGATAGGTATCACCAAATAATTTTCAGGACAGATTTATCCACTCCAGTTAGCCATTTAAACACTTTCTAATGAAAGCTGTGCTTGCATACTTATGTCATATATGCCTTCAGCTCCCACATCCTAATGATTATCAGCTGGTTGTTTTCCCTCTTGTGCTCAAAAAAGTGGAGGTTCTACAGTGTTTCCCATGTGGTGGTTTCTGAAAACACACTTGGGAAGGACATGCCATGTGAAAAACATATTGAACAAACATGTTCAAGGGAGCAAAGAACTGTAATGCTCTGCTAGCATAAAGATGCATGAATACGCAGAGAAATACAAGGGAACAACCTGAATGTGGTGTGAGACTTAAGATTTCAAAATCGAAGGAGGTGGATGAATTCATGATCAATAGAACAAGCTCTGTTTCCAGCTGATGCTTGTTTTGTTTCCAACACCAAGCTGTAAACATGTTTTATGAATACTATATTAGGGTATCAGAAAGATTAATACATTTAAAAAAGTGGTACATTTTTTGCAGGTTTTTTTAACATTGAAAAACCATAAAATTCAGTAATAGTAAAACAATCTAACACAGTGAAGATGCAAATTATTCATTTAGTGATTGAATATATGGTCCTCAGAGGGATATGACCCATTACAATTTGCTTATTATTATAACTTTTGGGGGAACAAGAGATGTATGGCTGTTAAAGCTGTGCCAGGATTTATCACAGTCTTCTGTTTTCATTTGTTTGTGACTTTCTGAAAGAGTCTTTTTTTTGGGCTGAGACCTCTTTAATTGGTCTCAGCACAATGGAACTCCTCCTCACTCAGCCTTCTTCCCTTCCCATCCCCCTGCCTCAATCTGTTCAGCATTTTTGTGTTAGTGGTGAGTGGAAAAAATAGCACTTACTAGAGACCTTTTTCTTTTGGTTTCACCATGTCTGAAAAGTTGTCTAAAAAGAAACCAAGAAATTTCAATTTGGCACAATGAACAGCACAACCTGCCCAATTTAAAGGTGGAGTTGAAGTGGTGCTTTTGAAGGGCACTGGCAAAGTGCCCTAGGAGCATTTTGGTTATCTTTGCCACAGGCAGGTAAAATCCTTTCAGTTCCTTCCTGCTTGCTGACATAATGCCATGACCACAACTGTCTAGAGCATTTCCTGTTACAGTTGCCAAAAAGAAACTACTAAAAGCACACAAAAGTCAATACAGAAGCAAGATCAAATAGAGCAGGGTGGGAGTAAAGGTGGGTTGGGGCTACTGCAATGGTTTGCAAACTCTTTAAGTAAAGACCTCTCCCCCTTCTTTCAAAAAGCTCTGTGCATGCCTTTCATCTCCAATTCCTTTATATGCAGCAATGGGTGCTGCAGTTGACCTGTTCTTCTCCATCTCTTTTTCCTCTTCCCGTCATTTCTTTCTGATCTTTTTTTCACCCTTTTCCCCTACCCCTTTGTGAGATTTGCTACTTGCAGTTTAGTCTTTTTCACTTGCAAAGCCATTCCACTTGTTTTTGTTCTACTTCTATTGTCAGTTCACTAGGGGTTACACGCAGCTAGTAGTAACACACCCTCCGAGAACTGTGAGGCTCCATTGTATTGACAAAAAAGGCAACTGTGAAAGAGAGCTCAAATCCCTGCCAACGCCAGAGCTACAGTCCAACCATACAGATCTAGCACAGGATTGCATACCAGAGGGCTGTCTATCAGAAGTCTATGTCCAGATCAATCGGTAACCTTTTTTTTTTTGCATCTGTAAATGTTCCCTAACCTTTGTCTGCAATAAGTGGAAACTATTTGTAATAGTTCCTCAGTATATGCGAGTTCAAAGTTTAGGACAAGAAGGCACTGCTTTTAGTTGGGATCCATAGATATGATTTAATTGCCTATAATTAATGACTGTCATGTTTGATGTGGGTTCAAACATTCAGACTTGCTCCTCTTTTTCCTTCTCTTGAATTGTGAGAAGTCATCTGGGCAAAGATGGGCCCTGAAGTCTGCTTGCATGCCAGGTTCGCATCAGTGGAATGCCCCTGATTTCATTCATAGCCCTCCTCAGTTAGACAAGGTCAAGTGGAGAAATAATCACAACCAACCAGTGCTGAGCTGCTTGGGCTTGATTAAATACACTGACACTATAATTAATCAAAGTTATGTTTTAATGGTATATTCACAGTGAAATTTATGATTAATGCTATTGATATCAGAAAAACAACCTTCTGTTATCTTGCAACTACTTTGTCTTCTTTAAAATTATTGCCAATTTGCATTTGAGGGTTTACATGAGTGAATGAATGCACATGTATATTTATTCCTGACTTTTATATATTTATCCACAGTATCCATACCACAGATTTGCTTCTCTATTTACAAGGCTGCCACATGTAATATGTGTACGATTTTGTTATTCACATATGTGAATCACCAGTGCATGCTTTTAGAGCAGGTCATCATACCATGGGCTGCCACCCAAGGAAAGCCTGGGGCAGCTGAGTAACAGCACTCTGCAGCAGGAGCTGGAAGACATTCTGCATTAGCGAACTCCATTTGTCTGAAGGCACAAAATATGGGTGCAAGGGAAAGAGCATATTTGGCATGACATTGATTTATGGGGTGCGATGTACTCCTGCATACCAAATGCAGAGTGCAGGCTGGTGCGGAGATTAAGGGAGATGAGGCCATACTTTATTTCCTATCCCCTCGAGAGCGCACTCACCCCATAAGGACGAGGGATAAAGAAGTCTCTGTAAACACCTGTTTCTCTATTTTTCCCTTCTCTTTCCGCACTGCTGCCATATCTAGGAGGAATGTAGTCTGTATATTAATCCAATTTCTTTAAAAAATTAAAATTGTAATCTGTAAGGAATGGGCTTAGCAAGCAAACAAATTACATTCCTAGCTATTCTCTAATGGGCTTTTGAGTTTCAAGGCTTTGTAATTCCAGTCTCTGTGTATACTACATACACGGTTTTTCCCTAAAGGAACTGACAGAATTTGTCTTGATTACTGAAAACAGATGTTTGTAGCATATGCATCATGTGTTATAGCTATGTTGCATGAAAAATTGTGGGGAGAAATGTTTCATCGCATGCAGATTTACAGGTCTCCACTAGAGGGAGATCAGTAGAAAGCAGAAAAAACAGTCTGTATCCAGAAAGGATGATAGCAGCATGATCCTATTTTTCCCTAAACTGGCTTTTTTAGGTATGTTGCTGTTTAGGCATTCTTAAGTAACCAGAATGCACCTCTACATGCTTTTCAAGGTGTTTGCGTATTTATACTAGAATTTATGGATTTCAGTTACTTCAAAGTTACCTTCTGTATGAAACATGAAATTTCTACATTGGAGTTGGCGATCTATTAAGATCTCATGTTAAGCTTTTTGTTTCGCAATTTTGGTTTATATGTGTCTTGTAATTGAAAAAATATATATAAATACTTAAGAAATACAGCTACAGGATCACATGGAAGTTTTGCTTTTGTCTGATGTCTCTACATTTTATTGCATGTACTGTAGTTTGATATCTCATTAAATTCTTAGGCATGTAAAATACTCTGTATTTATGGATTTTAGATTATCTCAGTCAGAAAAAGAAGATAATTCACTGAAGGAGAAGAAAGCGGTTCAATCATTTTAGCATTTAGAACATAAAAACAACAATAAGAATTTGAAATTATGTCTTAATAACTTTTGATGAAAATAAACCAATGCAATGCAGACACAGTGTAAGAAACCAGAAAATGCTGTATAATGTCAGGCTCCTTGTAACCATTCAGTTATAACCATATTGTTGATACACTAGCTTTTAAGAGCAGGATGTCTCCCTAGACTCTGTCTACATGTTTTTCTAATGTCTGTATGTTGCGACTTAAACCCAGATGGCAGTAAGCACCACCCAGCTGCTCAGTCAGTCCCCCTGGTGGGTTGGGGAAGAGAATCAGAACAGTAAAAGTGAGAAAACTTTAAAAGTGACAAAATGGGCAAGAACATGTAGTATATATCACACAACACATACCTATATACAAACACACAGATTCCTTTTAATACATAATGATTCAAATGGATTTCATGATAATGTACATGTAGTATAAAAGATTTTCTGCCACTGTCTGGATGCTTCTTTTGCAAATGCCCCAGATGGGTCATCACAAAAGCACTTTACTCAAGGATGGTTTGTAAAAGGCTGTGAGTTCTGTTTCATAGATTTTACAAAAATTATTGCAGGAGTTTAAAAATTAATTTTCCATAATCATTTGCCTGTTACATCTGAATGATTTAGGTAATAGTCTGAAACTTTTCCAGCTTGCACCCAGAGCAGCTATAATTTTTAAGATAAAATTCCAGAACTGGAAAAAGGAAGAATTCTTTCTCAGGTATTTTGAAGCTAGTCTCTTTGCCCATCAACAGAAACAATTCTTGACATTTCAAAAACATAAGAGTTTCTGTATTCTTATCAAACACAGCCTATCTAGTTCAGGATCTGGCCTCTGAGACTGATCAATAACAGAGATCAAAAAATAAACCAGTAACTTTATATTAGACAAAACTAAAAAAAAATTTTATTATTTTAAATACCCTATTTCCCTGTAGTCAATGCTACAGAACAACATATGGTCAGTTAGTCCAGCTTGGGAACCACGGCCTAATATTTTCAAGCAACTGTTGCTTTTAAATCTATTATCTAAAGGTATTTGTGTATTTTTACATTCCATCTTATAATAAGCAATTTTTATATAGTCTCATGCTTGTTCAATCTTTATTTCATCCAATCTGAGTTGTTTTACCAGAACTGAAATGACACTGTTTTTTAACAGTTTTAATTTTTTAACATTTTAATTTTTAAAGTCTAATGTCTTAATGTTAGTGTCTGTTTTATCTGAAATATGTGCATTACCATAGAAGCATAGAATCATAGAATGGTTTGGGTTGGAAAGGACCTTAAAGATCATCAAGTTCCAACCCCCCCTGCCATGGGCAGGGACACCCTGCACTAGACCAGGTTGCTCAAAGCCTCATCCAGCCTGGCCTTGAACACCTCCAGGGATGGGGCATCCACAACTTCCCTGGGCAACCTGTTCCAGTGTCTCACCACCTTCACACTGAAAAATTTCTTCCTAATGTCTACTCTAAATTTATCCTCTTTTAGCTTATACCCATTACCCCTTGTCCTATCACTACACTCCCTGATAAAGAGTGCCTCCCCATCTCTCCTGTAGGCCCCCTTTAGGTACTGGAAGGCTGCTATTAAATAGAAGGAATACAGGAGTCTAGCAGATTTATCTGTTGTTACTTGACTTCCTGTAAGAATAAAACAGAATAGACCATTTCAGTTGGAAGAGACCTACAACAATCATCTAGTCCAACTGCCTGACCAAGTCAGGGCTGACAAAAAGTGAAAGCATATTACTAATGGCATTGTCCAAATGCCTCTCAAACCCTGACAGACTTGGGCCATGAACCACCTCTCTAGGAAGCCTGTTCCAGTGTTTGACCACCCTTATGGTAAAGAAATGGTCCCTAATGTCTAGTCTGAACCTCTCCTGGTGCAGCTTTGAACCATTCCCACACATCCTATCACTGGATACCAGGAAGAAGAGGTCAGCCCCTCCATCTTCACGTTCCCTCCTTAGGAAGCCATAGAGAGCAGTCAGGTCGCCCCTCAGCCTCCTTTTCTCCAAACTAGACAAACCCCATGTCCTTAACCGCTCCTCACAGGACGTGACTTCCAGTTCTTTCACCAGCTTTGTTAACCTCTTCTGTACGCTTTCAAGGACCTTCACATCCTTCTTCAATGGTGGGGCCCAAAACTGCACATCGTACTCAAGGTGAGGCTGCACCAATGCTGAACACAGAGGGATAATCACCACATTTGACTGGCTGGTGATGCTGTGTTTGATGCACCCCAGGATGCGGTTTTCCCTCTCAGCTGCTGAGTCATATTGATCCTGCTGCCGACCAGCGCCCTCAGGTACCTTTCCACAGGGCTTCTCCCCATCCACTCCTCTCCAAGTTTATACTTGTGCCTGGCATTCCTCAATCCTTGTCGAAGAATTGGCATTTCATTCCATTAATCACTGCCCAATGCTCCCATCTATCTAGATCCCTCTGCAATGCTTCTTGTCTCTCAAGAGAGTTAACAGCACCTCCCAGTTTAGCATAATCAGCAAACTGCTTTGTTCCTCACACTTCTACAAGTTCCAGTAGAGATTAGGGACTCACTTCCCTGCACTGTGGACTAAACCCTCTTCCAATAGCTCCAGATTCCTTTCTACCTTCCTTCCAAGATGCTTACTAGAGACACCATTCTTCTTCTAAGAAGTAATATAGCACTAAGAAAAGAAAGAGTCCATTATGTGAGGGTGTAAAATCCCAAACTTGGCAGGTACACTGCCTCAAAGTGCTGTCAATCAGGTGATTAATGGCACCATGTGTCCATGATGATATCTGCTTCCCCCTCAAAATAACTTTGGAATTCAGTGGGTGCCCTTCTCTCTCAGAGGTACTGTGCAAGGCAGCAACTCCAGCCTGTCCTAGGTATCAAACATTAGTGCCACTGATAATGACAGGGCAGTAATGTTGCCACATTCAGAAGGTTCACCCCTCCTTCTGTGCCTCAGAGCAGCTATAGACGTGTGAAGGGCAACACACTTTATTGTAAATTCTCCAGAAGAGTACAGCAACTGAGCTAATTAAAGAAAATTGACAATTTATATTGAAGTGTCCTGGAGTTTTATCAACAGGGGTGATACATTCTGGAAGGCAAATGGCTATGGTTTTGTTAAGCAAAGCTATGTGATATCAATTGGATTCACTTACTGATAAACAGATGTATTTTTCAAAAGCTGACATCTCTGTCTGGCTGTGTTTCCTTGTCTCAATCAAGCAATAACATACGTTTGGCTAGTAGTAGATTTTGCTAATGTTTATGCTACTTAGATCTGAAAAAGTTGATATTCAAGTGGAATCCTAAATGTTGATTTCTAAAAGTATAAGTACTTGTTTCTTAATAGCTCTTATTTAAAAAAAAATCTATTTTGAAGCATTTGTTGTATGTTGAGTCGCAAATTTTATCAGTTCAGAATTAGAAACTTCTTAGAATTTCCTTAAAATTCAGAAATACTTAGATGGCTGTAAGTTTAAGCAAAAAAGAAATCTCAAAGACATTTAAGAGACAATTTTCTTATATCATATTAGAGACAATTTTCTTATATCACATTAAACATTGTTTTCCAGGGTACAAAAGGCAAGCTTTGAAAAGAATGCCAGGGAGAGAAATTAAATAATTTATCTGTCTAAAAGGTGACAGCTGTAGCCTGAAAAAATTAGCACACATATATACAATGCAAATTGATTTTTCCATCTATTTACATCCATATGCATTTACATTTACATGCAGATAGATGACTCATCAAATATTTTCATTCTGCCAAGTATGTTGGGAAAGTTGGGGGATGAAAATAACCCAAATACAGCTGAAAAAAAGTGTAGTTTTTGTGCTACCTGGCTATGATGGTGCACAGATATTTTTTTCTGTCCCTTGGGAATTACTGTTTTAGAAGCATGAAACACACGTTCTCCACTCTGTTGATTCCTCAACATATTTATTTATAAATATGGTGTATTGATGTCACTGTACACTTGCAGAGGTGTGTCATTATTTGGATTATTACATATGGTGCTATACTGTAGCTTACATACTTGTCGTGGGTTAAGC
>VZTO01010602.1:843-30959 GCA_013400615.1 Syrrhaptes paradoxus
CATTAAAAAAAATGAATGGTTTGGTTTTCAGTGAAGGGAAAAAAATAACAGTGAAGGAAGCACATTAGACTGCAGAAAATTGTCCTTGCAGCTTGAAGACAGATGAATCCAATTCAGGTAAGCATCAGCTCCTTGTAAAAGTAAATTCAAGCAAAAGTTTGACTGAGATTTCAAAATATCCTTTCCGTTTCTATAATTTCATAGAGGTTTTATTTTCCAAATTCATCCTGAAATCAGAAGTGTGAATGTTTTAATGATAGAAAATGGCTTCTAACCACATTTAACTGCTTGAACAAACTCTTGTGGGTAATTATATGTCAAAATTATCTCCTGGTATTTTGAAGAAATGGGTGC
Organism: Syrrhaptes paradoxus; assembly: GCA_013400615.1. Taxonomy (NCBI): domain Eukaryota; kingdom Metazoa; phylum Chordata; class Aves; order Pterocliformes; family Pteroclidae; genus Syrrhaptes; species Syrrhaptes paradoxus. The sequence goes on from VZTO01010602.1 coordinate 1,198, forward strand.
ATTGAGAGTCAAGATGTAACAACATCTTAACCATGTCTTTTTTAGCAACTTTGACCTTAAGAAGTTCTACTTGACTCCTAAGGAAGGACAGGGATCTGCTCTTTTGCAGGTGCCTCTTATGTTTGCTGATGATAAAAATAGTTCTATGTTCTGTGCCCTTTGCATTTACCTGTTGTTGAAGTAAATGTTATATCTCCTTAGCTGAAAAGCTTTTCTAATGGTTTTAACAGTTTAGGTGCATTAGCTTTCAAGACAGAACCCAAACCATCTTTTTTGTTTGTTTGTTAGTTGGGGGAAAAACAAAATAATAAAAAATCCCTTTTCAACCTCTCAGGTTGGAGTTTAAAATCTGTTGCTCAGAGAAACTTGAGGTCTTGGCTATAATTTCTGTTACATACCATACTGCTTCAACTATTGCAAAAGTACTCACTCTCATAAAATTCATGGTCAGGCCTTGCAGGCTAAAATGCTTGAAACTATCAGGTAACTAACAACTTTGAGCTGCTTATAAGGGTCAGCTTATGAAGTTTTCCAGTTTTTCCATCATTATTTGCAGCTGCCTGATAATTGACAGCATAGCTTCAAACAAAAATGCAGTGAATAAATCTGTGGATGCAAGTGACCATTGACTTGCTTTAACTATCCTTCTCAGTGAACAAAACAGCTGTCTAACATAAACTGTTTCTTATTAATTACAAAAATACTAAACATAGTGAATGAAATCTAATGTTCACAGGTGTGTTTCCAGTTGCAAGTTCAGAGTTTTTTGCAGTTGTTTTTCGGAGGAGATGGGGTGTGTCAGATTTCAGTTTGAAGTACTCTATATTCCTTTCAGCTGCCTTTTTTATTTTCCAGTAGCAAGATATAAACCTCAGGTTTCTCTTCATTGTTCCTTCATTTTACTTTTTTCTTGGTTTTTGGTTTCCCTTTTCTTGTGCTCAGTAACACTGAAGTTTTGGCTCAAGGTTTAGTCTTAATGTTCAATCTAAATGGATTACAGTTTAAGTATAAATTGATTTCAAATGCATTTTCCTTAATCTGCTTTTATTCTATTTTACAGTTCTCTCTCTAAAGTTTAACTGCACAGTATTAGGTCTTTTGTAACTGCTTATGTTATTCTAATGTATGTAAACAGAAGATAAAAGGTAGTTCATCACTCAGTCACACTTACTACTTCAACCATTTTTTTGTATCTGAGTTACCATTTTTTATATATGAATTAGGATTGAATCAGGAAGTTTATTCAAGTATCTTACTTATTCAAGTGTAAATGCACAAGTTCAAGATTGAATAAATTGTGTTAAACATCATCTTTCCTTAACTTTTAGTCTTCAAAAAATTCAGGATCAAAATATTCACACTGGAAAATTATGAGTTGTTTATACCAAGTCAATATTAAATTCTACTCTCTAGGAAAAAAGATCTGTGTTCAGTGTCTTGTGTATTACTGCTGTTGTTGCCTGTTAGTTATGGCCAACATGGATGTTGGTATAATTAGTGTTACATATATTTCTCCATTATTCAGCATGGTGGTATCTCAATCTNATCACAGTTCAATGTTTTTTGAAAAAAAACCTCAGTTGCTCTCTATCTGTATTCTGTATCGGTTCTCTCTGAGCTTCTTATGCAGCAACAGTGGAATTACACAAGACTGAGTTACTCAATTACATCCAGTTCCAGCTGTATAAATACAGACAGTGAAAAATTTTATCAGCAAACCATTTGTTATTGATTACAATAGGAAGATAATTTTGACAATCAATAATTCAGACTGGTAGCGATAGCTGTCCAATGAATCTGACTTCACTCCTTCTATTTCCATCTATGTTTCAGGTTACAAAGTGCTTTGCTGCAAAATGCAGTTGTATCCAGAGGCACCTATACCTTTGTGTCTCCAATAAACTTGATAGTGTAGCTTTCATCAGAAGAAACCAAATTTGTACAGCATAGATTTGTTACTTTCATTATAACTGACCAGCAGAAAGATGCTGCTCCTGCTTAGGCTGGTTTATGAGGCTTTTAAGCACTCTTGTGCATACATACTTCTTCCACTTCAACACAGTTATGGTTTTAGCTAGTGATTTCAGGGTTTGTTTAAAGATCATGGTCCAGCAACATTGCCAAGTAATAAGAGTTTCTTCCTGAACATTTTGTGCAAATAAGCTTTTTACAGCCAGGTTAATAGCACTAAATACACCTGCTGATATTTACGTTGCTTTTATCCAGCCTGGAAACGATTGTTTTCTTAGCATTTTACACAGAACAATAATAAGCGCTGGCTGCTGCAGTATAAACAGGGAGGGTGGTGCTGTTTATTATCTCATCTTACTTTTAAAATGCCATTTTGCTATGTTCATATTACTAAAGTGATGGGTTTACGATGATATGAATTGTAAGGGTTGCAATGTACTATTTAGTCATCAAATATATTAACTGGTGATCCTGTATGCACACCAGTGTTGTGTAAAATAATGAGTGAGCAATAAAAAGAAAAAAAAACTTAGCAGGTTTGAAGAGTTCCTTAGTCACTGGGTGGAGGTAATGCAAAAATATTCTGCCTCCTACTACCAACAGAGAATTGTAATTTCCAAGCAGCAATATGCAATGCAAGTTATTCTTCCCTAGGTAAACTACCAAAGACTGAAGCAAACATTTCAAAGCCCTTTGTTCTTTATCTCCCTGAACTTATATTGAGATAAAAACGCATTATTTAATCATACAGCTTAGTTTAAAGTTTGGTGCCATTAATTCAGCAATTTTATGCTCATTTCCCCCAAACTGAAAACTCTTAAAAGAAGAACTATTTCATTAATTCGTATTGGACTGGTGAGAATAGGGAGAGTATCAGAATGGCAGAGAGAGATCTGAATGTCCTCACCTCACCAAGTGCAAGAATAAATCAACTTTGTATGAGTTTTATATTCCACAGACTTTACTGCTTTAAAAAAAATGGACATCGAAATGATATTTTGTGACTACATTTTTTTGACATAAATGAGGTCACAGGAGTAAAAGAAAAAAAGTGAGCCATGTTTCATGCATTTCATCATTTGACACAAATTGGGACTGATAGAACAAAAGGGAGAACAAATTGGGTATTCTAAACTAATCTGAGTAAAGCAATAATGTAATTTCATGTACTTATTTGAAAATGAGAGGTAGTAATACAAAGGATTGTCTTTATATTCTTGCTGGGTTCACATCAAGAAGGTGAAATTAATCACTCCTCATTTTAGCAACCTAAAACGTAAGCACCAATCTACCCATTCACCTGAGTTTTCTCAACAGAGAGGAACAAGCACGATTCATGATGTGCAACTATTTTAGATGTGAACCTTACAGTGGAGTGATTCATCTTTCAGAGACTGTAGAGAGAGCCTAGAAGATAAAAGAGAATCTGCCTTTTAAATGGCTGAAGCTACAGGATGTGAATGCCATGTTTAACTTGGGTTTCCTTTGCTTCTAACTTAGTATAAGCAGTATCCACTTTATCACAGTCATTGGTATAGGTGGACTGTACAAAAATCAACAGCTTCCTTCTTACATTTTGGAGCTATAAAACATCTGACTCAAAACAGCTTTGACTTAAAATTACAAATAAGTAATTAACGTCATAGCTTAAAAAAAAAGGACATAAATGAAAGCTTGTGGCTCAAACAATATGTAATTAAATTGTATTTTAAAAAGTTAACAAAAATAGAAGATTGAACGAATGAAGCTGTGAGGAGAAAAATGTCTAAATAAATAAATTTTAGGTGGTTTTTTGCATCCATTTCTCTTCTTTTTGTCTTACTCTTTTCCCACATGATGTACAGCTTAGGTGAGTTTTTTCTGACTGCTAACAACAACTTTCAGCTGTTGTAACTGCAAGGATATAGAAATAGTTGCAAATGAATAGTATACCTAATGACTCTACTAGCATATTCTTCTACAACTGATTAACTGTTCTTATAGGGCAGGGGATGTTTGGGGGAAGAGAGAACATGTGCAATTATTTCCTTAGCATGATTATGTGATGAAATGTCACGCTATTCCATTTAATTTTTTGTTATTTTGTGTTTGAATAATAAGCATTAAGAATATGCAGCATCAAGGAGCCATCTCTGCACACCAATAAATGTCACTTCCTGACTGGAACCATTAGTTTCCAGGTATAATAAATAGGAAACATATAGGCATATGAACATCTATAAACATAAAAAGGTCACCTACATTCTGATGCCTGAGTGTCATTCTTCTAGACAACACTACAAGAATAAGAGAGGAAACATAAGAGACAGGTAGATGATGCAAAAACTTTTGCAATAAGCTTCTCTTTAATGTTGTAATATTTTCCATCAACACAAGCCAACTTCCTCATATCCTCAGTTTGAGTCTACATGTCGCATTCAAATTGCAGGTTTGAGTCTCCATGCAGATTGTAAACCCACAGCCTTTTAAAGAATGAGTAGGCAATAAGTGACAGAGCAAATTACAGTAAATTGACTTATCCACTTTACCTTCAGTCTTTTTATATATCCCAACAGAGTGTGTGCATTAATAAAGCGAGTGCTGGAATATTTATATTGCTAATTATTCTAACTGAAAATAAGTGGCTTAGGAGAGATTCTTATGGCTGTAATTCCATTTAATGAAGCTCTATATTCATGACCATAGAAGAACTGAATTAGAATTTCTTCAGACAGTATACAAATAATTTTTTTTTGCAAGTATAATTAACCTTTGGAATACTAAATCCCAGATATATTTGGTGGAGTGTTTATAACGTTAGACGAGAAATCCCTGAGTGGCAGATGATTTGAAGAGAAGGGATTCTTCTCAGCCTTGGTGTGTTCTAATCTGATCTGCCACAATTAGCAATTATTTACATTTTCAGTGCTTTTAGAATCTAAACATATTTTTACTCTTTCCACAAACAAGGAGAAGCATTTCTTTAACATACAGATCATACTTGGATAAGTGACTACATGATTTCTGGAAGAGTAAGAATTAAGGGTATGAGGAATATGTTGAGAAAAGATAGTCTTATGGAATCTTACTAGATATGAAACAGAACTTACTAAATTTTGGGTTCTTTGCTTTTCTGAATTATACTCACTTTTCAGAATCAAATAGTAAAGAATTTCTGTGTTTGACTTTCTCAACTCACTGATCTTTGAGGGTTTCTTATATAAAATTAACCCTTTTGATTCCAACTCTCACAGAGCTGAATGTTTAAAGAGCTTATTTTATTGTATTTATATTTTTCATAATTAGAATTACCTTCAAATACATCTTGAAGTACCATGCTATAAGCACGAGATATACATTTATTCTTCCAAAATGAAACAGGAAATTAAATTAATAGAAATGGTTTTATATAACTATTAACTGATATCTGCACTGTGGTAACACCTGGAAGATCATTTCAGTTATCTACATATACTGTACAAACACAAAAAAACAGTTATTGCCTAAAAAAAGTTTATAATTGAATGTAAAGCAAGGCAAGAGGCATCAGATGAATGCATATCAGCAGGGAAGTACAAGGAAGAAATGACACAGTATTGCTAATCATGACTTAAAAGCTTCACATTGAAGAGATAAAACAAAAGTTGTATGTGATTATTCAGCACCAGAAGGATTGTTGTACTAGAAAGTTCAATAGTCTGTGGCTTGAGAATACCAGTCTGTGGTAGAGATCTTAAAAAAAAAGAAGACAAAAAGAAATGCAGCTTAAAAAGAAAATGTTCTTTTATCTACGGTCAGATCCTTTTGATTTCTCATTTCTCATTTCTTCATTATCCCTTCCCAGTGGACTTCAATTTGAATAAGAATGGAAAAAAAAATATATCTGAATGATCCCAAGGTAACTAAAAATGTGACAAAAAAGAGTCAAAGAGTTAGTAAGTTTTAAAATATTATACCATCAATTGTAAGAATCACAAGTATTATTTAACTCAAATGAGTGTAGCTTAAAGAAAAAATGTTATCCAAAGTGCACTGCCTACATGATGCAATTAATTTAATCAATATTTTGTTGATCCAGGATAGTTTAGGAACCTGTGTGCTGGAAACAACACACCATCTTTTTCAGCTTTATTCTAGGGACAGGAACACAGATACTCAAAGGTGTCTAAGCATTACTTTCATCTGAGATTCTGCTTTGTCCGGTAACTTCAGTGCTTGAGGAACCTCCTTCTTGTACAACAATATCTTAAACTTCTAATAAAACAGTCCCTAAAAAGAGATTAATGAAGACTTGGTGACTCATTCAAAAAGTTTCATTTTGATGCCTCACTTGTATATTTATCATGAAAGAGAGTTGACTTGACATTTCCAATCATGAATGACCTCAAAATAAAGCAGTTAGATATGTAAGTTTCAGGGTAGAAGTGAAGCCAGTGGCAGTGGCAAGAACTCTGCACATCTGAGAACTGCACCGTATTTTTTGAAGAAGGAAGAGACATTCAAACACAGTTAAGAAATTTAGGAACACATATTTTGATTTTTTTGTTTATTTGCCCGTTTCTCCTTTGGTGCCTAACCAGAGATAATAATAAAGGTCATCATGTCTGTGTCTCCTGGATCATATGAACTAACATCCAAAGGTGTTCCAGCTAACTTGGAGTTGATCTAGAAAGTGAATTTTCATAAATTTTATTAATTGAGTGGCCTAACCTGCTATGAAGCTTGTCTCTGGCTACTTCTTGGCATGCTAAAAATTCAGTTGTCTTCAGCTAAAACCTTTACGCATTCAGTCATGATGATCAGCACTCATTTCACCTCATTTTAGACAACATCTCCTGAAATATTTCTACATTACTGCATGCCATAACTATTTCAGCAAATAATGGCACTGAGGTGAGTTAACTTGGGGTTAAGTATCAGTAATGCTGTGCACACTACTGGGCAAATTTATTCTCAATGTTGTGTGTTTGGTGCATGTTTCTTGTTTCTATGCACACTTTCTCTGCTTAAATGCAATGGGTAAGTAATGCTGTTACCTAGCTCAGAAGGGTCATAAGTGCAGAAACACAGTTTATGAGTTTTTGGTCTACTGACGAGTATTTCATGTGTTTCTAAGGTTTGTTCTCTAAAGGAAGATGTTTCTGCAGTTAACTACTGGAAACAACAACCCTGCTACATTACAGTGATAGGTTTTGTTTGTTTTATTTTAGATATAGAGGGCATTCAAGGCAAAGATGTAGGTACTAAAATAAGTTTGTCCTTCTGGGGGGAAATTGTGATTGCAAAGTCCTGACTCACCTTCTGAGCTGGAGACACCTAATCTCTATAAGCTCTTTCACATTTGATGTTAAATATCTTCAGGTACCTATTAAGTCACTGCATGTGCCCAGAACTGTCCTGTACTTGGCAGGCTTCAACAACTCAGCACTTACATCATGTCTGAGCTCAGTTTAGATTGAGAAATTAGGAGGAGTGAAGTCTGAATCACCCCCAAAAACTCAATCCAGTAAACATTCCCAGAGGCTGTAGAACATGGTAGGACCACTCTCTTCACACACTGCAAATATGAAGTAGGTCAGTTTTAGACCACAGATGAGTAGCCTTTCTCTTGTTTCCCACGCAGCATGTTGCTTACTGGCATACCACTTAGTGCACCCACTGAGAAGGTTTGATTCCCAGATTCAGACCCATCCTTATCCTGAAAACTCTGATCTGCATCTTTCACCTTCAAAGCTTATGTCCTAGTCACCAGACAACAGTCTCATGAAGTGTGAGAAGACAATCTGCATGTCTCTTTTGAAGGTGTCCTCAGGTAGATAAGAGTGCAGGATATACTGAACCAGAGAGGAAGCACAGGGGGAATTTAACTTTGTAGTCTGATTGGTAGACTACCCTGGAAGACATTGAATCAGGCTCATGCTTCTAGGACTGTTTTTGTATTTAATATGAAATGTCTTCTGCATTAAAACTTACATTACTTTTTTATGTTACCTGGGGCTTCTAATACCTCAAGATCACATTGTAGACTCCTTCCTTTTGTGCCTCTACTGCAGTCACAGAATCACAGAATCACAGAATCACAGAATCACAGAATGTTAGGGATTGGAAGGGACCTCGAAAGATCATCTAGTCCAATCCCCCTGCCGGAGCAGGAACACCTAGATCAGATCGCACAGGAACGCATCCAGGCGGGCTTTGAATGTCTCCAGAGAAGGAGACTCCACAACCTCTCTGGGCAGCCTGTTCCAGTGCTCTGTCACCCTCACTGTAAAGAAGTTTTTTCTCATATTCAAGTGGAACCTCCTATGTTCCAGCTTGAACCCATTGCCCCTTGTCCTATCACTGGATGTCACAGAGAAGAGCCTGGCTCCATCCTCCTGACACTCACCCTTCACATATTTATAAACATTGATTAGGTCACCCCTCAGTCTCCTCTTTTCCAAGCTGAAGAGACCCAGCTCCCTCAGCCTTTCCTCATAAGGGAGATGCTCCATTCCCTTAATCATCTTTGTGGCTCTGCGCTGGACTCTCTCCAGCAGTTCCCTGTCCTTCTTGAACTGAGGGGAAACATGTACGAGCCCGCGTGCCGTGGTTCCGCCGAGGCGATGCCGTGATTCGGATTCGAACCGAGGTTGCTGAGGCCACAACGCAGAGTACTAACCACTATACGATCATGGCGCGCTACCAGGGCTCTAGTCAGTAATGTTATATCAGGAAATAATTTTGCAGTTGCTCATAACCCATGAAACAAAACAGAACTTAGCTAACGTTGCAAATGTCCTAGCCGTCTGACCCAGCATGTTATCTGGTGTCAAAGGACGTCCATTTACTACAAGTCCATTTTGATCAGCTGGGAATCTGGCCCTTCAGATAGACAGCTCTAATTTGATTAAAATACAATTTAGTTAAATAGTCAAAAAATAAGTTCTTCAGTTTCTCAGAGTCTCTACATAAATATCTACATACTAAAATACGGGTTCAACTGCAGAAAAAAACATATAAATAAACAGGTAAAACCAAAAATATATAAATTCATACATTTAACACTCTTATCCGTAGGCCAAATGACCTATAATTCACTGGAGCTTAATTGCAGCATACACTAATTATGTGCTTAGCTCTAAAACCTTCAATGAAGAAAAGCATTTCTTTAAATGCATCTAATTAGTTAAAGTATGTGTTCTGGTTTAGCTGCATTTGGCACCAAAATGAAAAATACATAGAAAAATTATTTTTTTTTCATATATCCCTGGTATCCCTGAACTATGCAGCCCATTGTCCTCTTGAGTTTCCCATACAAATGAAAGCAGTATTATAACTAGATCAAGTTGTACTCACAAGTTAAGGGCCTTGTAAATCTATATGCATGCAAATATGTATATATCTGACAATAGCCACAGAGCTTTGACTACCTCTTCATATCTTCATTCCTGACAACTTCTCTGAAAGCCACAGAAATAAATTCCTTAGGACTGATATATTGGTCTTATTGGTTTTTGTTTTTTGGCTTTTTTTTTTTGTCTCAAGGAAAAAAAAGGTATTTACTCCTTCCAAAGAGTAAGTACAATACTTTGCTCTTCTGGAAAGGACCCGTTGCTTTCAGACAGTCATAAAGAGAAGACTCAGTTGTCCTAGAAATGAAAATGACCTATTAAATCAATTCAAACATATTCCTGACAAAAAGGGTTTAATCTCCTCTGGATGCTAGTGCTGCATTCTCTCTTTTAGATTTTTTTTTTTTTTAAGGTAAGACTTGTATAGACCATTGCAAATCCAGATACACATGTATTTGAGATTTCATGTTTTCAGCTGTAAGCAACACACAATGAGAACTGCATGAGGTGACTTACATGCTGGTCCTTTTGAATTTATTTGAACATCTTTACTCATCTTTCATATTAGATGAGTCCTGTTCATTTCTCTACTACATCAGGGGAAATTAATTCTTTAGGCAAAACACTGACATTAACAGCCACAAGCAACTACACTGTGAATGACACATCTTGATTTTCCTTCCTTTCTTTGTCTTTATGGGTTTTCTGCCTAGGTCTTCACAGAAAGCATTATTCTTTCCCTGTTTTCTCAACTCAGACTCCAAAACTACTACTGTAAGTGGATCTTGTTGATAACTTTCTTGATGCCTTGAAACATTTGATTTCAAGTTATAAGAAGCACATGTAATTAACTTCAAATTCCAAGAACAAGGCTGTGTCTAACAACTATAAATGCTTTTAGGTTTATAGGAGACAGAAGGGAAAACCTGAAAAGATGGCGAAAATCACAGTAAGGTGGTGTAAGTATTGTTGTGATTATTTCCTTTACCTCTATCACTTATATCATAAAATCATAGAATCATAGAATCATAGAATGGCCTGGGTTAAAAAGGACCATAGTGATCAACTAGTGTCAAACCCCCTGCTGTGGACAGGGTTGCCAACCACTAGGGCAGGCTGCCCAGGGCCCCATCCAGCCTGGTCTTGAATGCCTCCAGGGATGGAGTACCCACAACTTCCCTAGGCAACCTGTTCCAGTGCCTCACCACCCTCCGCATTAAAAATTTACGCCTAATAGCCAACCTAAATCTCCCCTCTCTTAGTTTAAAACCATTCCCCCTCGTCCTGTCACTATCAACCCATATAAAAAGCCACTCCACTTCCTGATTGTAAGCTCCCTTCAAGTACTGGAAGGCTGCAATGAGGTCTCCCCGGAGCCTTCTCTTCTTCAAGCTGAACAAGCCCAGTTCCCTCAACCTCTCTTCATAGGAGAGGTGCTCCAGCCCCCTGATCACCTTTGTGGCCCTCCTTTGCACCCGTTCCAAGAGTTCCACATCTTTCTTGTGCTGGGGACCCCAGGCCTGGACACAGTACTCCAGAGGGGGTCTCACAAGAGCAGAGCAGAGGGGGAGAATCACCTCCCTCTCCCTGCTGGCCTCTCCTTTATTAATGTAGCCCAGGACATAGTTGGTCTTCTGGGCTGCAAGCACACACTGCTGGCTCATGTCCAGCTTCTCGTCCACCAGGACCCCCAAGTCCTTCTCTGCAGGGCTATTCTCAAGGAGTTCTTCCCACAGTCTATACAAGTACCTGGGATTGCCCTGGCCCAAGTGCAACACCTTTACACTTGGCCTTGTTGAACCTCATTAGGTTCTCATAAGCCCATTTCTCCAGCCTGTCCAGGTCCCTCTGGATGGCATCCTTTCCCTCTATTGTATCAACTGCACTTTGTTTTATATTTCAATATGTCTACTAGAAAGCATCCAGAATAGTTGTACAGGAATACTTTTTCCACTCCATTTCAATATGACAGAGCAGAGAAGCGAGGGTATGCAGTATATTCACAGGTAAGGAATGACTTCCATCTAAGTAGAGATTAAACAGGCCCCAAAACACATAATGGAGAAAATCATGACAGAACTCTATGAAATCATTAATTCTACAGAGATTATGACTTGAAAAAGATAATCTGTTTCAAAACAGCAAGCTGGTGATTTAATCAGGTGTTCCTGTACCTTTATTACAAGAATTAACAACCTGAAAGCAGTTATTTATAAAACAAATAAATTTATGGAGTATTGCCACAGGTTATAATAGACACACAAAAAAAACTCGTGGATTCAAAAGAGGTCTGGAGCAGTTAGTGAAGCACAGGTGGCTTTAACTTCTGACTTTGAAAGTGCCAGAAATGCTGATTACAAAGAGCTGGGGCTAAGAACCATTTTATTTTTCTGTATTTTCCCTAAAGGTTCACCACTGGGCACTGTTCAGGACAAAACAGTGGTCAAGACAAGCTGATTCATTCTATCAGTTTCTTACACTATAGCTTATCTGATTTTTTTTTTGTTGTTAGAACTGAATTTATTTTGTAAATTTGCTTTCATAATGGGCAGAGTTAGATAATAAGCCTTTCAGGAGAGTCTTCTATTATTGTGCTCTCAGCAAAGGTACAGTATATAATTGTGTTCCCAAGCACAACTGATATGCACAAGATTATAATCATAAATTTTTCAGATAGATTGCTGATCCCAATAAAGTTACAGGGAAAGTTTCTTTCTTTTTAATGAAGTCAAGGATTTCTCTTTTGTACATTATTACCCAAATTTTAGGTAGAAATTAATCTGAGTAATATGTACAGCATGACAGCTGTCTGATCATCGAGTCCAAAAAGAGAAAAGAAAGAAAATTCACAATATTTTGAAAGTTGTGGTCTATGCCTCTCCTACTTAGCAAATAATACCAGTAAATGCAGCCCTAAGACAAGTACCTTTTTTTTTTTTTTTTTTTTCCATGCCTTATGTCAGCAGTGGAAGTAACTGAGAAAAATACCACACCATTGTTTGATTGACATGCATTTTAAACTCCTTGTCAAAACTGCATAATTATTTAAGTAGCATAAATGTGCCAGTCTCCAGATTTAAAACTAATTGGGAGCCTAACATGTTGTAGTGTTTGTCTACTTAATGGTAAGTGAGTTTATAAAAGAATCAGAAAACAAAATGAGGGTAAGGGAAAATCTTGTTAACCTGCCCATACTTTTCATTTACATTACTGGGGGTGATACTGAGAAAGACACTAAAAGAATAAGTTGGCAAATACTTTCCTCTTTAAGGCTTTATTTTTATTTTTCTGAAGATTTGCTAAATTTTAAATATCTGGCCTTGTGTTTTTGCAAGAATTTTCAGCAGCAGCAGTTAGCTGCTTCTCAGAAAAAAATGAGGAAGAAAGAAAATGTTAGGATAATTATAAGAAGTAGTCATGTACCTGAGAAGTGTTACATGTTTATGATTCTGTATTTAGTTGTCATCCTGGAAGGTGATTGATCTGTGTTATGAATGAGATGTGGCCAAACCTTTATGCAAACATGAAGGTCCTCTGAAAAATCTCTGATATATGTTCAACAGGTCTATCTTAGTTTAATAACCAAAAGTGCATTATTTGGAAAAACTATATTGGACCATTATCATTACAGTCTTTGCTGTAACGTCAGTGAGTAAGGGAATATGAGTAGACTGCACAAATGAGTTTAATATTGTGTTTTAAAGACTGAGAATTTGACCTTAAGCTATTAACATTTTCTGGTTTTATATGTAATTTTAAAGCTTTTAGTTTTCTTTCCCTGTAGCTTTCAAGTAATGATATAACTTAGGATTCAAAGTTAGGATACCACAAAGTTATCTTTTGGTTATAAAAAATTATTAATAATGGTGCTCTCCTTGGGAGATAATGTGTGCAAAAATGTAGCATTTCAACAGCTACTCCACTGTATTAGCCTGGAGAATCTTAACATGCCCAACAAGACCACAAAAAGGAAAAATTATAAATTGTAGGTGTTTACAAAATTTCAGAAGTGGCCCAGTTAAAATTGCTTTATAAAATATGTTTCTCTGAAATGACAAGGCTCATGTCTGTACAGTGCTGAAGAAACAAAATGTGTGTAGATAGCATGGAGATTAGTGGGTTCACAGGTGAGGGGTGCTTCATAGCTTTCAGAATTTAGGGATGTAATTTTGTAAACATTTTGTCTGGCAGCAAAACTGTTTTATTTGCTTGCTTCTGCCTAGTCATTGTGAACTGCAGTGCAACATGTATCTACACAATTGCTCTATGGGGTAATAATGCTATAAAGCAGATCATTTAAATGAGGCAGAATAGCAAATACATCTTAAAAATACTCTTTTAGTCTGATATAAATTATTTCATTTGGTGATGTAACATAAATAACTTTAGGATGCCTAAATTTTCCTCAGTTCAAGTGATATATAAATCTTAATGTAAAACTTGATAAGAGCATTAAATAAGACTGAATAAAATTTAGATTTTTGCTTTATACAGTTTTTCGACTGCAGTGACTTCAGCTCCAATGATCTCTCTCTCATTTGCCTGAAAAAAAAATCACTTATTCTCTGTTCTGTTTATTTATGACTAGTAATTTTGATTCATCATTTCTTCAGAGTTACCAGTTCAGAATAATTTTCTACATTATTATTTCTACCAAATATTTCCTACACATGGATTGGAGAGCAATTTAAATTGCTAGTTTGAGGATTGTTCTGTACTTACAGAGATAAGGAATCCAATAATGATAGCTTCTAAATCCTTTTTAATTCTATAGTTTCCATTCTATGTGTCAACGTATACCAGACTTGAAAGCTTTGAAGTAGCTCATGTAGAAATCTGCAGTCTATGACTTGTTTACTAACAATTTTTTTTACCTCTTTTGTGACACAGATAGTTGTAAAGAAAATAGAACCTTTTTCTGCTTTAGTTGTGCTTCTAAATTAAATTTTAAAGAACTAAGACAGGAAGGAAAATTATATGTTGATAAAGTATTCCCTAATCTGAAGAAAAAGCAATTCTGTCTTTCATGATGATAAAGACATCTTGCAAATATAAATGCTGTTCTATCTACTGGTAGGACTGAGTAAGACTAAAAGCTAGTTAGAAGCTTCTAAAACAGCCATTTGTAGCTTTTATGTTGCAGCTCAAACGTTCTTCCTTCAGACACTGCTTTGTAAAAATGCCTTTAATGGAACAGGACACTCTCTCTCAGAGGCAAGCTGTGAGCAGGCGTTTAATGTTGCACCCAGAAAGGACCCAGGGAGAAGGCACTCAGCAAGGAGACAGGTGCCTAACCTTTCTTTCCTGTCATAGCAATTTAGGGACTGTTCAAGATTTCTTTTGGAAGTTAGTTTCAGAAAGAAGCCGATTCAGGGTCAAATGACTCCCATATAGTCAATACCCTTTCCCTTGGTGGGTCAGTAGAGTCACTGAGAATATATAAGGCAAAAACATTCCAGATTCTGCTCTTCAATGGGATGACCTCACCCGTCATTCCATGGTTAGATCTGAAGTATTTGAAGCTGATAAGGGTTTAGACTTTGGTGTTTGACATCAAATCATTGGAATTCAGCTATCTTATTTACTTTATTCTCTGATCTGGTCAAGCTATAGATCTGGACATTAATTAAGGTTCTATTTATTTTGATTTCTGGGTTTCTTTAATATAAAGACATCTGAATGTTTCCAGGGATCTCTATCAACCTGATGAATGATCGAGTAACCACTTAGTAAAATATTAGAAAGCATGCAGAAGTCACCTACTGATGGCTAGGGTACCACAAAGGACTTAAAGGTTTTTTTTTCCTTTTAATTTTTCCCATAAAAATTAAATATAATTTTAAATATTTTATTTTTATTTCCCTTTTAAAAGTGGATATGAATAAGAATAATTTATTTGAAAAATTCAGTTTACCTCAATGAGGAAGTCAACTATTTTTCTGTTGGAGAGACAAAAAACAATACTGCTCTTTTTACTTACTTTTTATTTATCTTTATTCTCCTTAGATGAACATGATAAATTAATCTACTTTTTATCAACACCTGTTTCTGTCACAAGATTTTTCTTCTGTTTGACTTTTCTGCAGTCTGAAGGAATCTTATCTTCACAGACAACTGGGCTGGGTCATCATTTGATCTGTACTATTTAATATGTAGGTTTTTGTAGCTGTCACTCAAAGATGTGCATTATCTCTCCCCACTGTAAAGCTGTCTTCTTTTTAAATAATAGAACACTAACTTTTTGTCAGCGATTAAGGTATCCAAATTCCAAAAGGTCTGGTTTTCAAGTCTTACACCAGACTCTGTGAACTTCAGCAAGAAGTTTTGAGTGAATTAAGCACATGAAGTTTTGCCATGGCATACAGACTTTTAGCATGCCTGTCAATGCCTACTCACTATACTTATTTATGTATTCAGTTGTGGACCTTTAGAATGAGATAACTACTATTGCACAGACAACCTTACTTTGAGATCGCTTACTTTCCTATAAAGTCCAGAAAATAATTTTCCTTTTTTTTCACACGATAAATAACTGACTGTAGCAGAAAATAAACAACTTAAGTTTCCCTTGATTTCAAACATAATTCAAAGAGTTAAGTGGTCACAGGTATGCCCTTTCAAAAAGAGAGGTAAATATTTAGAGAGAGCTAAAAAGGTCAATTGCTTTTATTGACTATTTTAAGTATTCTCTTTCAGATGTTTACTTGATAGAAAGAATTGCTCAGCAGAAGAGTTAAAAGCAATTTCTAGCAGACAGAGATAAAGAGAGAGCTTGTAAAGACCTAAGTCCACAAAGACTCTTGAGTGTAACTGGTTTTGAAATGCCATGGTGGTCAAACATATATCACCGATGATGCACAGCAAGCAAGGAAAATATTAATAAGACAAAACAGGTGGAAAAAAAATACAGTGCTGTATTTGTATGAATAATTTCTTACATGTGTACATGGTGTCACACAAAATAATCTAGAATGCACTGCAGCAGTCAGATCTGGCTTCACAACAGCAGATATTTCAGCAGCTGTAGTTAAGTCGTCATGTCACCCCATGTCAAAGTGTCAGTAGCCTCAGCTGCAATTCTACTTTTCTACTGAAATGTGTCCTTCTTATCCTTATCCTTTGAGTTTCATAGAAAACCACACTGGTTTTCAGTGGCAGCAGGAATATTTAGCTATTCCCTTAAAAGATTATTATGACAAAGCCTCCAACAGGAGACAAAGCTTCCTGGTATGACTTCGTTGCTAGAATTAACTTCTCATGGCAACTATTTTCCTCCTTTTCTATGTACTTCAGAATTTTTGCTTCATACAATTCAGAATGCTCTGAAAAATTGCTTACATTGATATTCAAGTGGGCCTTCAAGAAAATAAGTAAACTGATGGATCAAGTATATTGTCCTATTGTCCAAGCCACTGTATAAAAGTCCAGCAAAATATTGGACATTTTAGGGAGCAGAGATCATCTGTAGGCATCACTGAGCATTAAAAAGTCTTGCTCTATTGCTTTGCTAAGCAAACACATTAGTAGCAACATATCCAGGAGAAAGGATGCAATTGATGCAATTAATGTTTTTGCTTAACCATCACAGAATAATTTTCCATATACTTCCTTCCACCTCCAAAGAAATAAAGGTACTTTATTAATCAAGAAATTCACTGTTTTTCCCCCAGAAATTTCTCTAGTCAAATTAAAGTCAAATGTGTCAAGATCCTGAACAACACTAAGGTAGATAATAGATCTGGAAATAAAAAGATCATAAGCTGATTGTAGATCCATCTTACATTAATAAAACTGTTCACACAGACTGGAACTGAACTAAATTCAGGGTCTTCCACTCACTTTAGGTTCCCAACACCTTTGAAAAGTCAGCTATTTATGCAATCAACTATAGTAGACCTCCATATGGTATTCTTCAGAAAAATTTCCTTAATTGTTTGTAACAGTAATTAAATCATAACCTGAAGATTAAATTACCTCTGCAGCTGCAGGAATATTTCAGTTAAAATGATTAGCCTTTTCCTGTTCATGAATGGTTTGAACACCATGGATTTCTAATCCGTGTCTAATTCAGGAACACTTGCCACACCATTATGCCAACAAATTCTATTTTATGGATGGGAGAGTTAGTCCCAGCTGTCACGTGTGTTGTGCTAGTTTTCTAATAATTATGGTTTAGGGGAGGGGATGGGTGAGTGGGGACAAAACCAGAATAAATTTATTTCTGATAAGAATTTACTGAATAATTATATGTAGCAAAAAATAATATAACTTTGCATTTACTAAAATTTTCACAGAAAAATAAGTAAAAGTCACCATGTGAAACATATTTAGTCTGAAAAGTTTAAATATCACTTATGCATAGGGGAAGAGAACATTAAATGCACAGACCTGACTAAAAGCATTGGTGTGCAATGCAACATGTACAGGATACATGGTTATTCGTCTCTTGTTCCCTGCAGATGTAACAGTGGAGGCACTGTTTTACTCAGCTGGGAAGAGAATAGTTTTCAAATCCTTCTGGGAATAAGAAACTTTGTCCAAAGAAAGTCTGTTCTGTGTGAAACGATGAAGCTTATGTAACCTGAAAACTTCAGGATGATTCTACCAAATAGTAACTGTGGTTCTATCCCTTGCTACTCAATGTTAACTATTATAGAGACTCTGAGCTAATTTATGTAGATTAATAGCACTGAGGATAAATGGGACCAGTTTCATATTTTGCTTGGATTCCTTATTAGACTTCAAACACTTTACCTAACATCACTTAGGTACCCAAAAGTTCCACAATTTCTAAAACCTTTGTGGAGTAAACCTATGTGACTCAACCTCTTAGAAATTTTTTAAGTAGCAACTTACATCTGCATCAAGAAGTAGTTTCTCCTTCAGACAAACAAGCTAGCATTTAAATTAATTGCTAAAGCTGCTGGAAACAATTCTTGTTGCTGCCTAAGAACACCTGGACTCTCATTTATCAGAAGGATATCGGTAAGGATAGGGAGGATTTCAGGCTCTCTAATTTAATCCATCCATATGCTATTTTTAGAACAGGTTCTGAAATGCAGTTCTTTCCCCATTCAGAACATCCCACCTGCCCATCCAGACCCATTCCTCTCTACTTTCTTTCCTTTCTACCTTCCTATATGAAACAAGGAAAGTAATATGTGCTCTTCAACATCTTTATCAACAACATAGATGAGGGAATCGAGTGCACCCTCAGCAAATTTGCAGACGACACCAAGCTGAGCAGTACAGTTGATACAATAGAGGGAAGGGATGCCATCCAGAGGGACCTGGACAGGCTGGAGAAATGGGCTTATGAGAACCTAATGAGGTTCAACAAGGCCAAGTGTAAAGGTGTTGCACTTGGGCCAGGGCAATCCCAGGTACTTGTATGGACTGTGGGAAGAACTCCTTGAGAATAGCCCTGCAGAGAAGGACTTGGGGGTCCTGGTGGACGAGAAGCTGGACATGAGCCAGCAGTGTGTGCTTGCAGCCCAGAAGACCAACTATGTCCTGGGCTACATTAATAAAGGAGAGGCCAGCAGGGAGAGGGAGGTGATTCTCCCCCTCTGCTCTGCTCTTGTGAGACCCCCTCTGGAGTACTGTGTCCAGGCCTGGGGTCCCCAGCACAAGAAAGATGTGGAACTCTTGGAACGGGTGCAAAGGAGGGCCACAAAGGTGATCAGAGGGCTGGAGCACCTCTCCTATGAAGAGAGGTTGAGGGAACTGGGCTTGTTCAGCTTGAAGAAGAGAAGGCTCCGGGGAGACCTCATTGCAGCCTTCCAGTACTTGAAGGGAGCTTACAATCAGGAAAGGGAGTGGCTTTTTATATGGGTTGATAGTGACAAGACGAGGGGGAATGGTTTTAAACTAAGAGAGGGGAGATTTAGGTTGGCTATTAGGCGTAAATTTTTAATGCGGAGGGTGGTGAGGCACTGGAACAGGTTGCCTAGGGAAGTTGTGGGTACTCCATCCCTGGAGGCATTCAAGACCAGGCTGGATGGGGCCCTGGGCAGCTTGCTCCCCCATAGCAGGGGGATTGACACTAGATGCTCTTTAAGGTCCTTTTCAACCCAGGCCATTCTCTGCAGGTCTGCTGCAGAGTTTGTCAATGCGTAGCTCTTGAATTGACATTTAGTCTGTAAAAGCATAATTTTCCATGGATTTTTCAGAGTTACATTTCAGTAAAGTAAGAAGAACTCATGGAAAATACGTGTCGTATTGCTTGTTTTCAGTGGAATGAAGCTTATTTTGCTTACAGCTTCTGCTGTGTGTTCACTTCACTGAGAGCTATTCCTGCTTTTTCACTATAAAACTCGGGTCACAGAAATAAATGTAGGATGTATATTTGTTCTAAGAAGAACAAAGTTACCATGCTAACGTAGGCATTTCTTCTCTGACTATGTCCCTTGTTACTTATCTATATAGTACATTTACCACTTCCCAAGTCTTCTATGCAGTTTTGTGAATTAGCTCATATTTTCACTTTTCTGTTTTTATAGTATCTTATATTTAGCTACCTTGATTTGAAAATATGTAAGTATATAAAATTATCTTTCAGAAATTTCATAAATGTGTTGGTTTTGGCTGGGATAGAGTTAATTTTCTTCATAGTAGCTACTAGGGGGCTCTGCTTTGGATTTATGCTGGAAACAGGGTTGGTAATACAGGGATGTTTTCATTACTGCTGAAGCAGTGCTTACACAGAGTCAAGGCCTTTTCTGCTTCTCACATCACCCCACCAGGAAGTAGGCTGGAGGTGCACAAGATGTTGGGAGGGGACATAGCTGGGACAGGTGACCCCAACTGGCCAAAGAGGTATTCCATACCATAGGGCATCGTGCTCAGCTGGGGGAAGAAGGAGGAAGGGGGGGTACGTGTGGAGTCATGGTGTTTTCCCTCCCAAAGTACCATTATGTGTGATGGAACCCAGCTTTCCTGGAGATGGCTGAACCCCTGCCTGCCTGTGGGAAGTAGTGAATTAATTCCTTTTTTTTGCTTTGCTTGTATGTGCAGCTTTTGTTTTACCTATTAAGTTGTCTTTATCTCATCCCACAAGCTTTCACTTTTACCCTTCCAGCTCTCTCCTCCATCCCACTGGGGGAGTGAACAAGCAGCTGTGTCAGGTCTGATGCCTCCTGAGGTTAAACCATGATGAGAAGTTACAGGGAGAGGGGTGATTGGTAGTAAGAGAGTTATAGAATGCTTTGTAAAACCCGTAAACTGAACAAATGGTCTGTAATATTCACTGGTTTTTTTTGAATCATATTAAGCTTCAACTGATTTTTTTTCTTGCCTAAAGCAAGCAAATTTGAGGCTTTTTTCCTTTGTTTCCAATTGTACTTTGAAGGATGACTATTGCAGCAACTTTGTGTGATTTCTAAGAGTTTCCATAGAAACCAGGAGAGTAAATTTAAGAATCTTTGGAACATTTCAGAACAGGAGCTGAACAGAACCTTGACCCTGAGTACTGAAAGATAATCCAAAACCAAAAGAACACAAAGCCTGTGCTAGCCAGAAGGTCCTTCAGTGACCCAACAATAAGGAGGACCTATATATAACATAAATTTCTGTGGGGTACTGATCAGGTTTTCAGCTTTTGAATTCATATTAATTTTAACTTCACTGTCTTCAAATTTCCATAACATTTACAATGCTGTAAAAACAAAGGGGCAAAATATCACTGAAATAAATTTTTGCCTATGATTACTATGAAATGGGATACAGTGGTTGGAATACAGGTTTTCATTATACCAATTTCTGAAGTCCTTCAGTTTTAAACATCAACCTTGAGCACGTGTGTTGCTAATATTATACATGTAGCAGCTGGAATATTCTGTTGCTTTACTTTTTTTAAGAAGTTGTATACCTGATATCTGAAAAATTACAGTTGACTCTTTCTTCTTTACTGCTCTTTAAGTAAAAGGAAAAGCCATAAATTAAACAAGATGCAAAACAGTATGTGACACATCCTGTCCTGCAGCAATTACATGCATGTACCAGCAATATTCACTGTTACATCTACAAACTGGGTTTTTTTGGTAAGTATTTAATTCATGAATTCATTTGCTATTTAAGAATGAAAGAAGCAGATGGTTGAGAAGGAAACTTATTTGCTGTTTAATTTGATTTGTTTATTCTATTGGTAATTAATTCCATGCATCAGGGCCTACTGGTTGCTCCGTTTCCCACTGTTCTCTGAACGATTGGAGACTGACTACTGCTAAAGAAGAGATACTAGATTAGGCAAGCTCATGCTTTTGGTGCCATTGAGAAACCTCTCAGCTGCCTGGTAGTGTGTCTCGCTCATACATTTTGATTCATTCAGTCACTAGATTTTGAGTCACTAGGTAATATTGTCTCCATATCAGATTAGCAGTAATTTTCTCTTCATTAAATTTGAAGAAGATTATTCTGCTTTCACTGTCTTTGGTGGTTTGTAGCAGTGTCTACTTCTTGGGTAGTGTGAGTTCATGTGTATGCTGTCAGTAAAGGGACTTTGATCTTTTCCTGTACCTTTGTGGTTTCTCTTGTTCAACAGTAATACTTTTAAGTTTATAATATGGTGCTGATATATTTTGAGGTGAGTCATGAAGTGACAGAGAAAGAGCCTTCTTTTATATACATTAATACTGCTGTCAAAACTCTAATTAACTTCAGTGTTCTGGGATCTGAACAACCATTCAGGATGTCTGTGAGGAATTTGAGGTAATACCTGAATTCCTGAGATCTTAATAGTCATAACTATCTTTTTTAAATGTGTTACACAGGT
Organism: Syrrhaptes paradoxus; assembly: GCA_013400615.1. Taxonomy (NCBI): domain Eukaryota; kingdom Metazoa; phylum Chordata; class Aves; order Pterocliformes; family Pteroclidae; genus Syrrhaptes; species Syrrhaptes paradoxus. The sequence continues at coordinate 23,254 of VZTO01010602.1, forward strand.
TTTCTGAAAATTTTGAGTTCTTATTACTAATGGAAGTACTGATTCATTTACTATAATTGTTATTAAAATAATGTGCTGTTAAAATAATGTGCCTCAAACCTAAACCTTCTCTTATCTGATTTTTTCTTTTTTTTTCTTTTAAAGAACTATCATAAAATACTTAATACTTCAAATGAACATCTGTTATAAACTGAATGATTTTAAAAAACTACAACAGTACTAAATTTGATCTAGTAAACAGTATTAAAGTTAAATCAAATTATCTATGCCTAAATATAACCACCTTAGTATAAGTGGATCTGTTCAGCAAGATAAATTAGAAGTGAGGTACTCTTAAGAGACATTGCATCTCTTGGAACATTTGGTAAAAACTAAACTGGTTACAAAATAGGTAAATGCTATTTCTCAAAGTCACAACATCACGCTCTGATTCAAAATATCTTAAAACCCAGTATTGTTAGGAATGAGAATTTCATTTGGGACTACCTTAGGAAAACGCAGCATATGGAAGCGTCACAGAAGAATTTTTGAAATATTTTGGATGCAGTACTTTCAAATCTTGACATAAAGCCTCATGTTAAGATGCGTATGAAAAGACAATGTGTTCTAGTCAATTTGTGAAAGCTTTATTGCTTTGTGACATCTTACCCTAAGGACTATCTGAAAACTTTTTACTTTGAAGTAAAAAAAAGTTTACAAAATAATTTTGGTTTCTGAAGTCTGTGTATTATCTGAAAGGAAAACTATCATGTTTCTTTGTATATGTAGCTCATGTTTTACAGAGTAAAGCAAACGCTGAAAAAATTCATTATATGATGATGTCACATAGATAGGCCTGCAAGTGTACCCATAAAACTATATTTTTCCCTGGTGTTCACTTAGACTATTATAGAAATTGTGCCTTCTTTGTAGTGAATGATGATATAGCATCTAACGACAGAAAACTTAAGCCAGGCAAATTTGAACTAAGGAATGAATTTTTAAAACTGAGAACAATTTAGCTTTAAAACTATTTATTATAGTCTGTGATAGGTCCTCCTATGTTATAAATATTTTACTTGAAATGGTGTGTTCTTCGGAAGATGTATTCCAATTCAGAACAAGAATTGATGAAAAAACTCTATAGCCTATATTATGTAGGAGATCAGACTGGATTCTCACAATATTCCTATCTATTTTTAAAATCTGTGAACTTTATCTTCAACACAAAGTCTAATCAGAATTAAATTTACGTCACCACTGACACCAGTATGTTATCAGCTCCTGTTAAGGGAATAACATTAATTGAATTTCCTTTCTTCCACGTGTGATTTTTAAACCATGTACATTAGCAAATACAATGCCATGCCAAGTAAGTATTTCCAGTATGATTGCTATATTATTGCTGTTGCTGCTGCCTGTATTACACTTAACCACAGATCAAGATTGGGGTCCTATTGTACTATGTGCCTATCTTCTGCTTGATCTGCAGAAAATTATTGAGTAAGTGAGCTTGTTGGACTATGTCACTTCCTTTTCTCAAATTACTGTGCTTGCTTTCGTTAGCAAGAGTGTTTTGCTCTCACTCCAATTGTTAGCACAGAGAGAATAAAGTTAAATAGGAGATATGGTAATGAGTAGCCCCAAATAAAAATTAATGCTTGTCTGAAACAAGCTACTGAGAAATAAAATACATGACAAAATTACAACATTGCAATAAATCCATCATTGTTAATAATGAGGTCATATATTGGACTTAGCAACCACAGAATGACTCTGAAATATTAAATGTGGGGCAGGGGCGGGGGGAGAGGGGGACATGTTCAGTCAAGATGTATGTAAACTGCTTTATTTCTGGTTTATTTCTGGTTTTATTTTGTTAAAAGAATTCTTATGGAGGATGACAGCCTCAACAGTAAAATTGAGCTAGTCTGCTAGTTAGAAAATAAGTTTAGACTGCTGTATAGCAGCATCTAACGTCTTGCATGGGTCAACTATTCCTTAGTGTTCAAGACCTAATAATTGACAAACACATTTATGCTCTCTCCTCTTTATACTTCAGTCGCATCAAAAGACCTGAACTGGAACAAACATAACAGAAATAGTAAGAGGCAGTCATATCTACTAAACTGTAGTGATTATTTTGTTCTTTTACTAAAACATGTTACAAACCTCAGGTGCATCTGAAAAATAAATTTTAAGCCCTATAAACTTTACTCATACTCAGTTTACTTCAATGAAACTTTATCATATTGCCTTGAGATACACTTATTTGCTTTTTGAAACTTCCTATTAGTCTTCTAGAGAAGATAGAGATGAATTAAGATTTATGAAATATGATATAAAATATTAATATTTTTACTTTTCAAGAGTGACTTTGTTTCAGATATCTGAATAGTAGTTACACATTTCACTAACACTATTAGAGCTAACCAAGAGAAGAGGGGAGAAAAAATCTTAGAAAAATGTCAGAATTAATAAGTATGCAAATGATTACTTGTCTTGCAGGAGCTCAGGCTTGCACAAGTTATTTAAGGAGGGCATGATTACTTTCCAGATAATAGTTAAAGAATGAAATTATGTCAGATTTGTGGTTCTAATTGTGTTGTCTTCAAGTATTCAGGAACGGTAACAACTTTGTTCCAGAAGAGGGCAAGTCTTTTCATATAAAATTTTAATCCTGACCGTAAGAAAAAACAGATTTATTACTGTTATATCCCCCTACATAATTCTCTCTTCTCCAAATTTATTGCTACTTTAAGCAGAAGAAAATATTTCATTTATTTCTCCAGGGACCTGGTTACCAGATTCCCCTAGGCACCTTTCACAATCTCATCCTCAGTGCCAGCATGACCACCACAAATTGTTTTGCATATCATAGTCAAGACCAACAGACACCTCAGGCAGTACGATCATGCCAGAGTTCACATGCTACATTGGACTGGAATGATCGCTATCTGCAAAAAGTGTCAAAGAGAAAAATCTTCTCTGCCCTATCTAGTCAACAGCAGAAAAATGCCATCTTCTCAGGGTATTCACATAATTCTTCATGTGTATAAACCATACAGAGCAGAAGTCAGTGGAAACTGGGCTTACTGTGCTGTGAGAGGAAATTAGGTTTTATGTCTAAACAGTGGGAGATCATGGTTTCCATGCCACTCATTTCCTTTCATGAATCTCCAAAATGAAGTTGGAAGGACTTTTTGAACAGTAGGTAAGGAGATGTCTCTATGGGATTTTGTCACACACAGTCTGTTTCCTCTTTCTTCTCAATGTGGACCTAACTCCATTGCTTTCAGGCACAGAGAGATACTATTTTTTTTCTCACTACATGTCATTAAATGAACTAGAAGCATCACCTGTGATTACCCAGATTTTATTTCTGAGCAAGATCTCCCATAATCTATAAGGATCATAACAGAGGAACAATACCTTCAAAAATATCTGCACTCAAACTGAGAACAAGTGTGAGCTTGCCAAACATTCTGGGTGTCTATGGCTTGCATATGAGGTTAAAATTAGTTAGATTTTAAAGGTGTAAGGGTGGGATCTGACTCATCAGTGAGAATAAAGAACGCACTGATCAACTTTGATCAGAAAGGAATGCCTAGTGAAGGTCAAGAAGGCCTATGATACAAAGTCACCATGAAATCACAGAAAGCAAATATAATTTTATGAATTGCTTGCCAACACTTCACTTATGGTTTGTGCCAAATGATACTTCGCTATTGTATGATAACAGTTCTAAAACTGAGGATAACTCAGAAGCTGAATGAAGCAGCAGGTGCTTGAGCAAACTAGCCAATGCTGACAAGTAAAGTGTCAAAGAATTTGCTTTCTGAATCAAGTTTCTGTGTCTCTGTAACCAAAGTAGGAGAATATTGCACAAGTGAGTGTCACTAGTTAATCTGATAAATAAAGTTATACAAATGTATCACTTATCTTATTTATCTAATTAATAATTTTTGCTTTTTTAACATGACTAACAACCTGTGGACTTTGCTCAAGCAAGACTTATTATACTTTAAAAGTGACTTCAAAATTAATGAATGTAATGAGAGTGACTGACATAAACTTTGGCTTAAGTCATGCCATGCTTGTTTCTCATGCTAAATTGCAGTGCAGGTCTGACAGACTTTTCTGAAAAGTGCTATAATGTTAGTTGTAGTGAATCTTCAATCTATGAGAAAAGGAGGATATTGCTTATTGCAATAGTTACAAATGGCTCAAGACATTCTTGAGAAGAAATCTCTCTTTTAAGCCAGAACTCTCAATGACCATTTCAGCATTCAGTTAACTTATTTTCCACATTATATGAATTGAAACATATTTATCATTATTTTATTTTGAGCTTTTAAAACCATGCTAAATTAGGAGTTTTGCACATCCAGTGTAAGGAATAGAACTCTGGATTTGATCTGTTACAAGCAGGAAACAAGTAAGAACAGAAAACAGGTTGCCTGGGGAAGTTGTGGATGCCCCATCCCTGGAGGTGTTCAAGGCCAGGCTGGATGAAGCTTTGAGCAACCTGGTCTAGTGGAAGGTGTCCCTGCCCTTGTCAGGGGGCTTGGAACTCGATGATCTTTAAGGTCCCCTCCAAGCCGAGCCATTCTATGATTCTATGAATTCCAGAAGAGGCATGTTTGTACACACATGCAAAGCTACATGGACCTGTGGAGAGTTCAACACAAGCACAGGGTTAGGCACAAGCTGTAGTCTGTCCGAAGGCTAATGTTTTTAAAGAGACACATGTACTAGCTTACACAGTGTTTGGGCTGTACTCAGAGCTCAATATAAGAGAGAAGCTTTAGCTTTAGGCAAGGATATATTTTATTTTCTTCTTTGCAACGCTTTAGGTTGCATGTTGAAAATATTCATTAATGAACATGTTCTGTGACCTCTGGGGAATCAATGACTGTATTTTGTTCTGATTTCTATACCATGCTAGTCACAGCTGTAAATTTGGGCTATAAACAGTGACACATGACATAGCAGCAAAACCCTCATTTGTGAACTATCAAGTGATAACACCTCTAAATTGTAGATAATGGTAAATCACAGCTTTAAGAGTGCTCCTAATTACAACTCACATTTTTTTCTGCTATGCATCATCTAGTACATTAGATAAAGTCAGTTAAACCGGAAAGAGTAGGAAGTCAAACAAAAGACTGAATACCTGTCTCTTCATATATTTTTTCAAAAGAGTTACTAGAGAAAATATACCCCCAAAAAAAGTATTTTGTCCAAACATAAGTTTGGATTTTAACTAAGAGAAACAAGATTTCTTTTACTTCCTTCATATTTGGAATAGTGGCTGTTTCAAAGATAAGACAAATTGGAAAATTAGTGAAACATGGAAGAATATTTTATTAATGATGACCTATTGCTCAAGTTCTGTTTCATCTTTATTGAAATGTTAATATTCAGTTATATGTCAAATACATTCAGATGTAGTTTAATTACAATTGTGAAAAAAAAAATGTTACCTGGCCCCCAAAATGAAAATCCGGTTTTTAGTCCCCAGGCTCAGATCTCATCTAGAATGAGATCTGAATTGTCTAACAGAGTTTCTAGAGCTACCTAAAGATAAGTGCTGAACACAAAAGTGTATTAAAACGGGAAGAAATAGGAAAGCCTCATTGAGATAAACAGCCATCCTGCTAGCCAAAGTATTTTGTCCTCAACCGTGAACAAAGGAGATTCCTAAGAAAAAGTATCTTGTGGTTATTACTCACAGAAAGTGGGCACTGTGTTCAGCTTCCCTGAAAGCTGTCCTAAACACAGAAGGGCATTCCAAGAGGAGCAGAGTCACTCCATGTAATTAAATGAGCTAGCAAATGACAGGTTTAACTAAGTAATTTAACAAAGTATCTGCACAATCAATGTCTGAATTAAGTTTCTAAAACTCCTCTACAGAAAGAATAAAATGCCATGCAATATGCAGCAGTTCAACACTCAAATGAAACAACAGACATAAGATTTTTTTTATTCTCTATCCTTTCTCTCCTTTCATTCATAGTCAGTAACTAAGGTTTACATTTAAGAAAAAAAAAGGCATAAATTAGACTGCCTTGGCTATAATTTATTTATAGTTATAAAATGTTGAATGTGTCTGAGAACTCAGATTATTGTGTTGCCTCACTTGATAATGCTGAGAAGCAGAAACTAATTCCCAAGGCTACTTTATGAAACTTCTTAAATTTAAGTGTCCTAATCAGAAGCACTGCAGATTTCTTAGGTCTTCAGGAACATTGGAGCATTTAATAACTGAGCATAAGTCTCAGAAGGATCCTTGCCCTTGTCAGATACCATATGCTCTATAAGTAGTTGTGGTAGGTAAGTAAATTTCTCAGCCCTGTGGGAAACCTCTTACAGCACACATCTGCAGAACCTGCCTCAGACAAAGAGCAATGAGAGTGACAAAACCAGTGGCTAGAATCACATCTGTTAAAATCCCTGGCCAGAGGTGGTGCTGATCATCTTTGATGCAATAATTTACTGCCTCACCCTCTCCCAGGAGGTCAGAGAGAACCAATCTTTATTTTGCTCTTGTCTTACATCTGACATTTTTAGAAACATATAGTGAGATGGTCATGCAACTCATTTTGTGTCCTCTATAGACAAGTTAACATCAGTGTAGTACTTTAGGGAGGAAAAAAATATAGAAAAAAAAATGGGATGTTAGCTACTTCTTAAACTATGTTAATGTACTATATGTTTGCATTTTTCTTTGTCATATTTTGTCTTGCATTGTATCTGTAATTTTAGATAAAAATATATTTAATTCCTTTTAATTTTAAAAGCACACTTGATATTTATTGTCCAGTTGCATTTCTTCTGTTCGTGAACTAATTACAGTCTCTAGAAAGATATTGCTGATGCAGAAGTCTGAATGAACAACTTTCAAGCAGTAAGTTATTCTCACACCATTTACTTGGACTGTTATACACTTGTTTTCTTCCCCCACATGATAATGAAAAGCTATGTGCATTACATTACAATAGTTCTGTTCACTAGACATACCACAGTATCTTTTTCTAATAGGCCAATGACAAAAACTGAGAAAGACATTTGCAGTATGATTGTTTATACATATAATTCCTATGTAGTATTGCTACTTCTAGAAACTTCGAAGGAAAAAAAAATACATGAACAGTGCCTAATTAACGTTAATGCACTACTGCTCTAGAAATTAACTTAATACTTTTGCTCAAAGCAATTTCATTTTATACATCTAGATAACAGGATATTTCCTCCCCTTCACCTACAAAAATAAAGTCAATAAAGATTGAAAACAGTACTTTCAAAGTTGAAGTAATGCTTCATAGATATTATCTGAATTTGTCTTAGGTATTCTAAGACAATGATAGAGATTTTTATGGTTGTTGTTGTTTTTTTAAAGCAACGGTAATTGTTTACTTACATAGTCCCCAAAGCAGACTGATAAGCAGTTGGAAATAGATTTAGACCTAAGCACACAGTTTTCTGTTATTCTATTAATTGAGTGACTCCATTTTTATCTAGGTGTCATTCATAAGGTAAAATTCAAGTTCTATAATTTTTCTAATTTAGAAAAGAGTTAAGTTACATTTTCACCAAGACGCTTGTCTTCTCAAAATATTAAAAGCCACGTCTTAACATTTCAGATGGTTGTAAGCCTCCTACTGAAAAGGAAGAAAAGTGTAAATTTTGGTGTTGAATGTTTGACCAGACCACCACTCTTTAGC
>VZTO01010603.1:13865-29137 GCA_013400615.1 Syrrhaptes paradoxus
TTTTTTTTTTTTGAGGAGAGAAGAGATTACTAGCATCACATCACTGTACAATTCAACATGGCCACAAAAGAAGTGAAAGATACTGTGATCACATCACTTGTCGTGTCAACAGGGCTGAAGGCTCCTCACATTTGCCTATCAGGATTCAGAGTATTACTCAGCTTCAGGAAAGCTGTCCTAGTCATGTTGGCACCACTTCCCCCCAAAATCAACAAAGATGTTGTTTGTGGTGTTAAACTGCATTTCATTCCAAGTGAGTGGCAGAGGCATCTCATTTTGGCTTGCAGATACCTTTAAAAAGTGATAGACACCCATTCTTCTTGCCAGAAGCAAGTAAAAACAGGTGAGAGCAAGACTTGCTCCTATACACTGGAGTTTGGATAAGAATTAAATAGTGTTTGCCTGGAAGAACTATTTTGGGAACACCAAAAGAAACAGGGAAGCAAAATAACTGTGTGAGGAAAGACAATCACAACAAGCCGCAATCAGGAAAATGTGCTAAATCATCTCATTACTTAGCCTTAGGAACTTTGATGTTGACTTCAAAATATAAGCATTCGTGCAGCAGAAACAAGGTTTCTAACGCTTGTGTAGGAGGACAGATGAAAATTCTCTCCATTTTGACCTACTTTACCAGAGCATCTTTCAATTCTGTGGTTTTTTGGAGAAGAAATAATAAAAAGCAAAGTGCACAATAACTGCATAACCTTTTTTCTCTCTACTGCTCTTCTCCAGAGCACTACATTACACTGGCACATTACAAAAATATAAACTAGTAAGTTATTACATCATAAAGAAAAAAATGAGGATACTCAACTGAGGAAAAAATAGCCAGGACACTAAAGTTAGTGTGTGTGTGGGGGGAAAAAAATAACTTCCACAAACGCTCCCAACCAAACCTAAATGCACAAGAATCCAGTTTAATCAACTCAATTAATCAAGGAATGTGAAAGACAACAGCTCTACATCACCACAGGTCTTAGTTTTGCTTCCATAGACCCCTCTAACTTCACACCAGAAGCTAACAATCTGTCACCTTCCTCAGTCCTGCTGTTGTGCCCCACAAAATATCCCTTCTAGCACCCACCTGCTCTCCTGATGGTTGCCTCTGGGCTCAAAGAAGGCCACATCCCTCTCTCCAGATAGGAAGGGGACAGGCAAAGCTAGAGCCACTCTGTCTCTGCTCTAAGTCTCAGCCTGGAAGCAGAGAAGCCTGTGTCTGGCTCATTCAGCAGGAAATAACCAAGGCAGCTGCAGCCATTGTCAGAGGCACTAGAAGGATGTGCTTTAAAAAACAGAATACTCTCTACTCCCCACTTTAACATGTAAAAGTTAAATAGGCGCACATCTCTTTTTCTGGATTATTATTATTGTTGCTACCTGAAGATTACTTCTGTCTGAAGTTCAGCTTCACCCTTATCTTTCAGCTCAAAAAAGAGTATTAGCTGCTCTCAGTGATCCCAAAGGAGACCCCACATTATGGTTTGGTACATCCAAGGGAAAAGCATTTTCTAAGTTCATCTGAAGCCCTCACATATTTCTGACATAAAACAATCATAGAAGAGACAAGAAAGACTTTAAGGGAAAGACAATTTCCTCTGCCTATGCTGAAGTTCCTGAAAAATAAATGTTATTTAACAACATCAATTTGAATGTATCATAGAAAATCCCCTGCTTAACATATTGACCAGGAGAACTAGGGAAAAACTGACAGCACAGGGGAAGCAAAGAATAACCTGTCACACCTTACTGGGAAGCCTACAGTGCCTTGTGCCCCGGAGGTGGAAACACGAACACAGTCACTTGAGACTCAATGCTATAAGCTGGTGGGAACAGAAAGACCAGACCTGGGAGGACATACTGTAAACATGTAGGGAACTATCTCCTCCCCTCCAGTTTCTCAAAGAGTACACATGGTTTGGGTAGTGTCCCAAATAAGGCAACAGAGGCAGCGCTCTGGTATCACCCAGGAGATTCAGGAGACTCCTGGGATAGCTGGAAACAGCAAGAGTAGGGGAATAAAATATGAGTAGCTTCCACAAACTGAGAAGAGGAGAAACAGAAAAGAGTTAAAGAGAAGTCAATGGGTATTTAAACACAGGAAGTGAGGCAGAGCAGAGACAGAAAATATAACTCAAGAAGTCAGAATTAGAAAGCTAGCAAGACAAATGGAAAGAAAAGCTAGAAATCCTCCTGGGAAAATGCAAACAACCATCCCAGAAGCAAAACAATATTCTTTGGGCCTAGAAGACTCAATAGTTCCAAAATTGCTGCTTGGCCCATCCTCTGTTTGAAGGAATTAATAGCAAAATTCCTTTCCTTCCCCAAATGTGAACAATCAACTCCATTAATCCTTCAGAACAATGTCTGGAGGAGAATCCCCTAGTAACCCACATGTTTGACCTAAATTAGCCCCATAGTAAGAAAAGCGATCAGGCGACCGGAGACAGGACAAGAGGACAACTTGTAGTAAAGGTCTCTAATTAAATGTTATACCAAAGCAGAGAAACATGTCTCTGATTTAAGAGTTAAGAAGGGATCCCCAGGACATTCTACCTTAGCTTACGTAACAAGATTTAAGCAGAACAAGGGATGTGTTCACCAAAAATGTCTTCCTTGGGGCCATACTCAAGTTGAAACATGAAAAGGCACACCTCAGACCATTTGCAGCTACACTATTTACGTTTCCTTATGATCCTTTCTCAGCTCAACCTCGGCTTGACCATTATCTTCACAGTTGATAGAAACTATACATTTGGATTCTTAGAATAAGACAGAAGATTACACACCAAACTGTGTATCAGGCCTAGGGACCAATAATGATGTTCTTCTGTCAAACACAGTTTAATCAAAAAGGCCACTGAAATCTATGATTGTGTGCATACAATGCCACAGAAGTATAAATGAGCCCACAACACAATGTACAATTCAGCCAAAACCTCTCGGGAATCACTGTTTGCCCAAAGATTTAACCTAAAGGAGCATTATGTTATCATCTTCACAGCCACATTCAGTAGGGGGCAATAAGTATGCACAACTTCAAAAAATACTGCAAGATACCCTTCAGACTGCACTGCTATACCCTTTGTTTACAAATCAGGCTCCTGAAAATTACTGTACCCATTCTTAGCTTTCTTGCCATGAATGGCTGCAGTTGCACAATCCACAGCGCTGTTCTGCGGTGGGCAAAGGATGTGGATAGGCATATCAGTACCTGGGCCTGAGCCAACGTTTGAATGGCCTGAGATAAGTGTGTTGTACCAAAATGACGACACAAACCAGTCACTCCTGTACCCTAAATGCTTGGTAAATTATCTACTTGAGTGATGTCATTGCCGGGCTTCTTGATAGTCTGAGAAAAGCCATTTTTGGCAACTGCTTGAAACACACCTTTTGATAAAGGCTTTAACTGAGAGCCCCAGAACGCTCAACAAGTTCCCAGGAAAGGCGGCAGGGGAGAAGAGCCCCTCTCCGAACCGAGGGCCTCCCGAGCAGGGCGCTCTCCAGCACCCCTGCCTGCAGGGCACACCGCAGGGCACGGCCCAGGGACACCAACTCTCCCCTGAGCCCACCCCCAGCAGGAACCACCGCTCGCCGGAGCCGCGGTGCCCGTCCTCGCCCCCGGCCCCCTCCCCGGGAACCCCCTCACGCCCCAGTGCCGGGTACGCGCGGCCGCGGCGCTGCCGGCACCCAGGGGCGGGGCGGGGGAAGCCCGCGGCGGCGCCGGGAGCCGCGCACCTGGTGAAGGCGAAGGCCATGAGGCTGAGGATGGTGAAGCTGAGGAGGGTGATGGTGTGCGGCCGGTAGAAGAACTCTAGCGTGATGTCCTCCACCTGCTGCTCGTTGATCATGCGGAAATGCAGGCGGTAGTTCACGTCGTCCTTGCTCAGGGTCCGGCTCCCCACGCACGACGCCATCTCGCCCTCTTCCCCTCACCTCCAGCGCAGCTCTGGTGCCCCTGGGGCGGCGCGGCCCGAACCGGCCCGGCCGCCCGCGCCGCCTCCCGCTGAGGCGACACCGCCGAGGGGAGAAGCGCCGGCCGCGCGCGCCACGCCCGCCTCGCCGAGGGGCGGAGCTCACCCTGCCGCTCCCGCGGCGCCCCGCGCCCACGCGGTGAGGGAGGAAGGAACGAAGCGGCGAGGGGAGGCGGAGCCACACCGACCCCTTCGAACAAGCGGTGGGAAGGTCCCTTTTCTGCCTGCCCCCCCTCGCCCTGCTCCCGAATGGTCTCGCCCAAGTTAGCACTCGGAAGGGGGACACGCGCGTGGGCTGGGCCGCGCACGGAGTGGCGCGAGGGGCAGGTGAGGCGGTGGCGGGTGTCAGGGGCTGGTCGCGCCGTGTGGTGGGGTGGCCGCGCATCGCCCTTCCACGGGCCGCGGTGGCTGCGGGCGGAGCGGCCTGGCCCGGCCCGCCCTCCCCCCCGCGGGATGTCTGCAGAGGCCTCCGGCCCGGGCGGGCCTGCGAGGGGCTGCGGCCTGGCCTGGCCGGGGTTCCCCCCTGTCCTGTGGCGCGGTGTGGCGGCTCATGCGCGGAGGGACAAGGCCCTCGAGGGGGGTTTAGGTCCCGGTTGGGCTTCCCCCGTGCTCCCGAGGGACCGGCTGTCGTACAGGGCAGCGAGTTGCGGCGCTCAGAGCCGGCTGCTCTCCGTCTAGTCACGCGTTTAGAGGCTCGGAGCAGCTCCTGGGCGCTTTGTAGCGAGTGGTTTCTGCTTCAGCGCTCTGCGAGTCGCCGCAGAGCCCTGCCCTGTTCCCGGCCCTGAGGGCGAGACGAGGCAGCGCCCGTGTTACTCCTCAGCCCCTTCTCTGCCAGGAGGATGCGGCGCTGAGCGATGGCTGCGTGGGCTCGGCAGGTGTCCCGCTGGCGCGGCCTGCTGCGGGCGGCCCGTGCTGCTGCCCTCCCCCGGAGGCTGGGTGGCCTGAGCAGCGCCGCACAGGGGTGTCGTGGGTTCGCCCCTCTGGCTCTGCTGCCCTCGAGACATGGCGTTCCTCCGTGGAGGCTGCAGGCGTGCAGGCAGGCAGCTCAGGGAAGCTGTTCTCCAGCTGGCAGTACCGAGGATGGATCCGTTTCTTCTTCCGAAAGTAACTTGCCTTCACCAGTAAAACAGGAACAAGCAAAAGCAGAAACATTGCCTGACCTGAGTGCAAAAATACTGTATGAAGGTAAGAGGCCCTAGGGGATACCGTTTCTCCCAAATCTCCAATCATGCGTTCAGTATTACCCTACGTTCTCCTTTTTTGGCCTGTTTGTCCAAAACATTTATTTGAGGTTTTGGACTTTCACTTGTTTTTAGCCCCGTAGTTAACGCAGAATTCCTCTGGTCACTCTAACATACAAAGAATACTGTTAAGCCGAGATAAAGATACAATGTGTGGGGCTTGGGGCTACTGTTTGAAGAGTTGGGGTTTTTTTTGCAACATTACCTTTCTACCTGCAGCAGCTGAGCATTTGCCCTTCTGTCGTATTTGAGCTGGTACAAAATAAAGGGTTTTGCTTGAGCAGGAGTGGGGGGTCCATCCCTGAAGCAGCCGTTTGAGTGATCAGGGATGAACAACAGGAGGCAGCAGTGTGAAGCCTGCCTAAGCACTGCCCTGGTGAGAAATGCTCATCAAACTGTCTCCCGAGGAAAGGAGCTAGATACAAGATCGCCTTGGTGTTGTTGCCCTGAGGATATTGCCTCACTTTTCTCTACTTGATATCTAAGCGAAGACAAAAAAATACCTCTGAAAAGAATTCTGGTGTGCTGAGGAAGCTTGCTTGGGATTACTAAGCAGTCTTGTGTGTTCAGATTTAGCTTTGAGCCCAGCCAACTTGGATCCTACGGGGCTTATTTTTGGGGTGGCTCAGAGCTGCAACTGAGATCTGTGTGTTTGTGCAGCTGGTTTTGGAAACAGTGCTGCACCAGAACTGACAGGTCAGCCAGCTCATATATGTCTGCACCTGTGGTGCAGTGTATCTATGTGCTAGATTCTTATTTGCCAGCATACTTACTGTTGTGTATGTGTGTGTGGAGCATTTTGCCCAGTTGTCAGTGTATATAATGGAATAAGCAAAATTGCTCACTTTTATGTTTGTTTTTTTTTTCTGTCTCACTTGAGATACGTTTCCTAATAGGAGGTTTAAAAAATTTAAAGTGGCAAAAAAGGGGCACCTATGCTTCTTCTCAACAAGTGGAAAGAAAATACTTGATGTCTATATAGGTTCCTGAGAGTTCTTAATACTATTTAAGGTGTAAATGTTCCTAAAAACATTTTACTGTGCTTTTGTTTCTGAGGCTTGGAGAAAAAGGAGTGGCAAGACCTTCAACATCTATTGAGCTAGTCTATGCAACTCTTCCTGGAACATTCGAATAATCCTAGTTATTTTGGAACCTGTCTTGGTAGTTCTGGTGTGGCTTTGTTTTCTTGATGTGAAAGAGTGTTACCCTAGTCTCTAGGAAGTCATTGTGTGAAGGTGCAGGACATATAAACTCTTCAGGATAAGGACTTTCTAGTTAGCACTGCTGATCAGTAATCAGTTTGATAATTGAAGTGGATGCTAGCAGTCAGCCTGCAAAACAGTAGTCTTGATCTAGCTGCTGTGAGCTCCTGTCAGTGGAAAAATAGATCAGTTTGGACAAATATTTTTTTGAAAAGACACTGAGCTCTGTGACTTGGAACACTTAAGGGGAAACAAGCATAATGAAGTTCACTTGGAAACTTTAATGAGTGGGGAATGGAGCTTGATTTCTTTAGCTGTTAGAGGTGGTGGCAGTCAGCAGCCATTCTGTAATGGATAAGACATGATAGCTTGGTTGGTGTTCACTGTTAAATACTTTGAAAGTTAAAACAACTGCAGTTCAGGCATCAGATTCAGAAATGGCATGAAGTGACTTGTCACATTATGAAAAATAATCTTTGTAGTAGCCTTTTTCTGGATGTGATCAGGCAAGAATGCATTTGTGAAGACATGAACAAGATTCTTTTTCAAGAAGGTGATGTGATGTGTTGTCTGCAGTGATCGCAGACTGAAGGCAAGCTTCCTGGGTACTACTCTTGGATTTGGGCCCATGAGGAAGAGCTGATGGGCAGTGACAAGGAAATGGAACAGACAGAAACTGGGGGCAGAGTCTAGGTTTTTGTATGTTTCCAAATAATAATAGATTGTCTGGTCAGCTCATGCACAGTATTCTTGCATTTTGAAGGGGATTTTAAGAGATTTGCTTAGCATTTGGTGGGAGCAGCTTTGTATTTCACAAAATGCATTTGGATCTTCTACATTTGTTTCTTAGACTGGGATGACGTCCCACCTTCATCTGCTTTGGAGGAGATTTCTGAGGAAGAAGCTGTACAGATCATTGCAGAACCACTTCTTCCCCTTCAGTCTTCCACACTCCGAGATTATGTTGATCACTCGGAAACCCTGACGAAACTTGTCCAACTAGGTATGTGTGATTTTGTTTATGTGGTTTGCCTGTGTCTGGAGCTTTAGAGATTCTGTAATTTGTGTTTTGATCTTACTGGTTGCCTTGTAAGCTTGAAAATAGGAATAGTCACCAATGGCTAAAAGCAGCAGAATGTTATCCAGTGTAAATGGAAAAAGAAAGGGGACTGCATGACTTGTGAGCAATGTGTTATTAGTTGAAGACAAGGTTGGCTAGTTTTAGTACCTTAGTGCTGTTGATGCTAGAAGGAGGCATCTCCCACAGCTTCTGGAGGTGGAGGGCACTTTGTGTAATTTGATTGGTCTTTATTCTTTTGCACTGATTAAGGATGTTTTAATTTGCTGCAAAAGAAATTGCAGCTTTCTGTCCTTGGAAGGAAGAAAGGACAGCTGTTGCTATGCAGAACCTTAGAAGCACAGCACAATAAACTGGAGAGGCAAGAAGGAGAGGATGGAAGACAACCTTAGTTCTCATCAAAAAGCACTTGGCCTATGCAAGGATAGCTGAATTCAGGGTTTCTGGCCACCTCCTTTTTTTCCCAAAAGTGGAAGGAACACTAGAAGGAGGTTGGAGAAATAAATATTTCAGAGGTGGAGATCTGGTTCCACGTAGTAACGAATTGCTGCATGTGAGCCAGTATCCAAAGGCACTTCACTGCCAAATTATCCCCTTCCATTGCGTAACAGAGCTGGGAATTCCTTGCACACGTCTGCACAACAAGAGTAGGTCTCTGCATGTGGCATGTGCTAGTGTACCTGATTCCTCCCATGCAGGATTCACTGTGAATCTCTTCCTTCAAAAAATAAACTTAGCAAAAGCGTCTAAAATGACTGCTTATTTTATCTGGAATCCTTCCACAATATACAAGGTGTTGTGACCTTGCTGTATTGAGCAATTGAAGTATGCTTCGAGTGCAAGGAAGGAATAGCTCTGTAAATTTCAACATGCCTTCCTGAAACACTTACAAGAAGTAGAGTCTGTGTTTAATTAAAACAATATCTAATTTTGTTTGTTGTAGGAGTTGACTTATCCCAAGTGGAGAAACGTCAAAAGGCAGGTCAACTCTTACTGACCTTGGATTTTGAAAAAGATGTAAGAAAAATACTTCTGTTTCTTAAGGATGTAGGTGTAGAAGACAATCAGCTCGGACCATTCCTGACCAAAAATCCATACATCCTTGGTGAAGATCTGGAAGTTTTAGAAACCAGGTGAGCCTTGCAAATAGCAGCAAATAGCCCCTTGGCATGAAGATCTAGTTTCCCCATTGGCTTAACCTTGTCTGAACCTGTGTTGCTGCTGCTTCCTTTCTCACTCGATCCTTGGCTCCGTGTCCCTGTGCCTTCCCATCAGTCAGCATTAACATGTGGTGGTGGTATCATAAGTCAAGTCCTGATCCACCTGAAAACTGACTGTTAACAGATTTTACAGCTCATCTGTGTCACAGAGGAAGCAGCTTGCCATCCTAGGCCACTTGTTTTCACTGTGTCAGCTTAGGTTCCAAAATGTCAATCCCTGAGGCTTTACCTAAATTTGTAGAACAATATTAATCTCTTCAGTCATGCTTTGAAACTGCTCTTCTCAAGGTTACGTCTACCCATACTTTGTGAATTCTGCAGTAAAAGAAGCAGACTGTATCTTTTCTGTGTTTACTGCTAATAGCAGCAGAAGGTTTTGGTGGCACTTTTTTTCCTGTTGTCCAGGTCAAACTGAGCACAAGACTACAACGAACTAATTTGTGTGTGTGTGTGTTTGTGTTCACATTTATATGGCCCTTGACTGTTTCCTCAGTGTCACCCAGCTTGTCTGTGCATGAGGGTAAATACCAATTTATTTAGAAGATTTAATATCTTAGACCAAAGCTTATTTAGTTGGCTGCCTTGGGGAGTCTGGGGGGGGGGGGTTTAAGCTTATTTGTGTGTGTGACAAAGATTGGATTTTTTTTTAAGAAAAATCATTGTGCTTCTGGCTGTTTCTTCTGAGACTGTTTTCTTCGTTTTTGTTTTCTGTATCACCCTCTCTGCTCTTTTTAATGTCTTAAATGTAGATGCTGTGTACCTCAGACTGTACTTAATGCGGTCTATCTTTTTAGAGAACGCTAATTTCAGAAAATGCTGCGTTCTCAATATAAGGGCTACTTGAATGAAAGTAAGCACTGAAGAAGTAAGATAACTGTAGACACATACTCCTCTTTCTCCAGCAGCATGACTTGGAAAGTGATGGGATTTGTGTCAGAAGTGGACGGAAGTCTGATTTCAGTAATTCAGGTGTTGTCTGAATCAAACTGTGTAATTGTATCTCTTGTTCTCTGGCAACAGTGAGACTTCCTCTTTAATGGCCATTATTTCATTAACAATTCTTTGTCTGGTCAGCTTTCAAGATATAATGGGATAATACTGGTATTTAAAGTAGCTTTAAAGACCTGTAGCCAAGTTAAAGGGATAAAGGTGGTCAAAACAAGAATATTGAGGAGCTGTGGCTGATCTACCTGACATGGACTAAGGCGTTAATGATAGCAGCTGTCCATTCTCCCTGTGTTGGAAATCAGCCATCTGATTTGTCACACGTGTGTGCACCTTGGCTGAATGAGTGCAGACTTCAAGTGTTCCTTCAGTGGGCTTAAGCTGGGGTGCTGGATCTCATCCTGCAGCGACTGAGATACTTGTGCTGATGCTGGTCAAGTTGAGGTCTTGTGGTTCTAACTGTTAGTATCTATTCCCAGAAGCCTGTACTAGGTGTTTTTGTGTTATTAACTTTGGAGGACTAGTTCTAGAGCTTTTTAGATGAGGTTTGTATTTGTGACAGAAAGCCTTTTGGTTCTAAAGAAAAATCTTCCTCAAGTTAAATAACTGGAATTAAAATATTCAAGATCTTTGAAATAATGTATTGTAAGAATATAAATAGTCTGGATTTTTATAAAAAAGGTTATTCCTCTTTGTTTTTCTGAAATAACTGAATGTAGGTTTTGAGCCCATATTTTCATGAATCCACAGCCACTGTTTGCGAAGGTGCATTGCTCTAGAGGTGGTGTGGTGGCTTGTAACTGCGTTCCACTCTTTCTCTATTGGTTTGTGGATGCAAACAGTTTCTCAGTATTCCTTTGCTTTAGCACTTCCTTCCAGAATTTTGCAGGTGGGATCCTATTAAGACATGAGAGACTCAAGATACCAGCACTAGACTATGGGGTTGTACTTTTTCATTTTCTTGTTTTTTTTGGTTTTGTTTGTTTGTTCATTTTTAACTTATCTGTGTCTTGCAGTCATAGAGGTCCTAGCTTTCTTTACTCAGCTGTATTTGTTTGGTGTGTACTTGTAAGAAGTTTGATTCTGGAAAGGAATTACTTTATTCTTCTGTTTCATACTTCCGTTAGGTGTGTTGATTATGGAAGAATTAAATTGCAGCAAATGGACTTGTATTCGTAAAATTACTCCAGACAGGCTTTTATTAATTCAGCAGTTCTTTTACAGAACAACTTGTGTGTGTATGTGCATTTTGTAATGAACTCAAACATTTTGGTCTTTAAAAATTCCATAAAATAAAGTCTTTCTGCTTGGCTCTTGCATGTAGTAGCTGAAATCTGAATTTCAGAAATCTGAAAATATGGCTCTTTGGAAACAGGCACATAAGTAGACTCATGTCTGACATAGACCTGACTTTTCTCCCCTCTGTTCTTCCATCCTCCTGTTCAGTAAGTGGACTTTCAGAAACAATATCAAAAAAAGAACCCGTGTCATTTTTCAGCAGTCATTTTGAGTCTAGGTGTCAGAGTTGCTTATACTCTTTGAAGAGAGTAGTTTTTGCTATGATAAACATTCTAACTCTCATGTGAAGTCAGATTTGCTTTTCAGTGACTGTCCTGTGGCACCGCCTGGTTAGTGAAGTAGGGGCTGAACAGGTCAATCCAATTTCTTCTTCATTTTCTGCAGCTTGATTTTTCAGTAAGTTTATCTCTGGCACTGGTGAATGCTTTTCTGCAACCTTTAAAGTAAGTGTGTTGCGGAGGGTGTGTGGCAGGCTGTGAAGTGGATGTGTCTCAGATAGCTGTCTTTTGAAAGCTGAGTATCACCTTTGCATAAACACTTCAGTGCAGATGGACATGGTATTGGTTACATCACTCTGGAATGTTTTATTGCTATGGATTCCACGTTGCCAGGAAACAAAACACAAATTTCAATAAATTTGGCATTTGACTTCAGATAAACACTGTAAAAGTCAAAACATTCCATAATTCATAACAAATCTGACAGTGGCAAATCAGTGTCTGTACTGCAGCTGCACCAGATGCTTTGTTTTACGGAATTGTTAATGATGACTTAAAACTGTTAACGTGCTAGATAGAACTGCTGACCCCTGTAGTAGAACAAGGGCTAACCTTGGTGCCAACACGCACAAAGTTTTCTCAAACGTTGGTCAGGGTGGAAGATTGTGCTCCTTTAACGTGCGAGTTTCTAGAGTCAGGTTATTACAATCTTGCCATCCCTCTTTTAAGCTTCTTGCCTTTCCAGGAAGAAATGCTTCAGGTGTGAATCTTAATGACTTGTTAACAGCAAACAAGTGGAGGGGAGTCAGGACAACCTGAAGGTTTTATTTTTAATCTGCTCATTTAGCTATGTTTCTAGAAAATAAATACTCTGAATGGTTTTGTATATTCAGTCAAATGGTGAAGCTGGGACTTTGTCCTGGCTGAAAATGAATACTACATTACTGTACGTTGCTGTGTACTATATACTGTAAAGAACACTTAACAGTGACCTTAAAATGCGTTATTGTCCGTATCGTTAGAGAGCAGCAGTTTACAGATGCTTAGAGTGATGAGATGGACATGGTTTATGTATAAAGCAAGTAATTAAATGCAAAGTATACTCAAAAATGTAATAATGCATTGAAATTCAAGGCAGATAATTTCCAAGCATCATTGCAAGAATCTGTTTTATCTCTTTATATGCCAGTATGAATTGAGATTTCTGGTGAAATAGAAATTCAATGCCATCTTCCCTTTCAGTGAGGATGCTGTTTTGGGATGGCAAAAATTAGNGTCTGGAAAAAGTTTTGAGTTGGAAAGAAGGAAAGCAAGCTCTGTTAAACATAAAAACTTTAGTCAGCTCCTTCTCCTTTCTGACAACCAGATGTTTTGTAACTAAATCCTTGGACCAGTGACTGAAAGTAGGGACCTATTGTAACAAAACTAACTTCAGCTGATTTAGAAATGTCTTTTTGGACAATGTCTCTACAGATAGCATTGTTGTATGATATTTCTACTCCAGTGCTATTGGCAAAACAGGGATGTATGAGGTATAGTACTCTGTTCTTTCAGCAGTAGAAATGGAATTAATTAAAATAGCAAAAGGCTGTATACATCTTCTTGTCCATACCCTATGATGATCTATTAATGTGTTTGCAATCTAGGAGACAGGCTGGTAGTTAAATGTAGGTTAACATAGTTATCTGCTTAAGTACAGCTGGAAGGAATTAAAATCTGTCTTCAGGATTGACATTCTGCTCTGAGGTTTATTTTACTTCTAATTAATTGGAAGGGATAGTATTTTGCTTTTATGATAACTGCAGATTTCCCCCTAATTATTTTTGGCAGGGTTGCATGTTAATGCTAGAACATCTGTCCGTTTATAAGATATCACTGAGGAATTTAAGCAAGGACTGAATAAATGGAGGCAATAAAATTTTCATCACTGGTTTTTATTTTGTTTTTGTTCTCTTTCTAGAGTGGCTTACCTAAAATCAAAAAAATTTGGTAAGACAGAAATTGCTCAGATGGTCTCAAGAGCTCCATATTTGCTGTTGTTTTCAGTGGAAAGACTGGATAATAGACTGGGTTTCTTCAAAAACGAACTTGGCCTCAGTGTAAAAAAGGTAAGGACTACCCACTGAAGTCTTTAGGTACTTTGTCAGTGACAACTGTAAGGCCTGGGAACATGAATACTTCAAGTGTTTGGAGCTTGTCCACAAACATTAGTGACATTATTGATGGTAACACAGAGGGTTACAGGAGGATAACATGATTTTAACTGTCTATAGAAGTAATATGGACACCTGGCATTCAAAGGTCATGAACAGTTCTTAAAGATGATCTGCTGCAGGTTATTGTCAAACAAGCTTCTGTGTGTCCAGTTTCATTATCTGAGGTGGGTTAGAGGATTGAATCCGTCGCTGAAACAGCAAGCAGCTTTTTTAGCTTCTAGAAAACTGATTGGCTCTCTTAATCTCTTCAAGATATTGTAACGTACTTAACTCATCAGTGAAAAATAGTCTAATGTGTGAATATTATATCAAACTAAGTGCCAAATCATGTGTTCAGCTCACCAAGAGTAACCTCTGGGTTTGCTCCTGAGTGCTTACTACATTACATGCTAAGCAGGTATTTAGCACCATGCTTTGGGATCTTCAGAGGAGGCAGTAGCTGGAGTTTACTGGAATAAGTGGGCAGTGTTAGTTGTTTTCTGCAGTAGCTGGGGATTGCAATAAATGTCAAGTTCCAAGTGGAATCTGATGTTCTTCTATTGGCTTCTATTTGCTGAACAGTCATAGCTGTCACAGTGCCTGTTCCTGGNGTGTTCTGCATATCTCCCCCTCCTAACCTCTCCTTTCTGAGGCTCCTGCAGCCAGTACCATCAGCATTGTCTGGAGCCTAGGCTGCTAACTTCTGTGTTGGTGTGCCTGCTCAGTTAGGAATTGGTCCTCTAGAGCTTGTTCTTAGATCTTCTGTCTAGAGGTTTTTAGCTTGTGATGACTTAATTTTTGAGGGTTAGTGGAAAGAGAGGGAGGTTGTAGTGACTGGAAGGTATTTTTACTTTATGTCTGCCAAGACATGATTTAACATACAACCCATCTTTTGCTGAATATCTGCTTCTGCAGAATATTCTGCAATCTATTTAGTATCTTAATTACTGCCAAATAAATTCTATTCTTTTATGCTCTACGTTCATTTGACAGCAAATACTTCTGTATATGCTCATCTATAACCAAAATAAACCTTTTCAAATTGTAGTTCAGGTTTTTTTGTAAATGGTGGCACCTGGGCTAATCACATTTCTTTTTATTCTGTGTGCTGTATTTTTACCCCCATTCCTTTTTCTGGTAGCTACGGCAATATTCTACTGCAAGTAGTAATTGACATAGGATTTCACTTTCACCAAATTCAACAAAGTCTGGAAAAAGTTTTGAGTTGGAAAGAAGGAAAGCAAGCTCTGTTAAACATAAAAACTTTAGTCAGCTCCTTCTCCTTTCTGACAACCAGATGTTTTGTAACTAAATCCTTGGACCAGTGACTGAAAGTAGGGACCTATTGTAACAAAACTAACTTCAGCTGATTTAGAAATGTCTTTTTGGACAATGTCTCTACAGATAGCATTGTTGTATGATATTTCTACTCCAGTGCTATTGGCAAAACAGGGATGTATGAGGTATAGTACTCTGTTCTTTCAGCAGTAGAAATGGAATTAATTAAAATAGCAAAAGGCTGTATACATCTTCTTGTCCATACCCTATGATGATCTATTAATGTGTTTGCAATCTAGGAGACAGGCTGGTAGTTAAATGTAGGTTAACATAGTTATCTGCTTAAGTACAGCTGGAAGGAATTAAAATCTGTCTTCAGGATTGACATTCTGCTCTGAGGTTTATTTTACTTCTAATTAATTGGAAGGGATAGTATTTTGCTTTTATGATAACTGCAGATTTCCCCCTAATTATTTTTGGCAGGGTTGCATGTTAATGCTAGAACATCTGTCCGTTTATAAGATATCACTGAGGAATTTAAGCAAGGACTGAATAAATGGAGGCAATAAAATTTTCATCACTGGTTTTTATTTTGTTTTTGTTCTCTTTCTAGAGTGGCTTA
>VZTO01010607.1:0-17668 GCA_013400615.1 Syrrhaptes paradoxus
GTATGAAGAAAACAGAAACATGAATGAAATGAAATGGCATAATAGGAATGGGCTTTCAGAAATGTAAACCAATCGAAGACCTTTTTTAAACTTTATTAGTTGTGTTCTGCTTTTAGAACAGCTGTTATAATCTCTTTATTTTATTTAAACAGCACAGCTTACCTAGTTCCCTTCACTGTCACTCACATCACAGAATCACAGAATGTTAGGGATTGGAAGGGATCTCAAAAGATCATCTAGTCCAATCCCCCTGCCGGAGCAGGAACACCTACATCAGATCCCACAGGATCGCATCCAGGCGGGCTTTGAATGTCTCCAGAGAAGGAGACTCCACAGCCTTTCTGGGCAGCCTGTTCCAGTGCTCTTTGCCACTAACTAACTTATGCAGAGTAAGTATTTTGTGAAAGCAGTTATCACTTTGGAATAGATAGCTGTGAAAGAATAGGAAAGCAATATATCCCAAACCAGGCATTTTGGTTTACATTAGGTTTCAAATCTGTGTATGATAAATTTATGAGTTCTGACAGTTTTCAACTCTGTTTTTATCAGTGGCAGGTATAGATGAGGTCATCTCCAGATATCTTTACAAGAAGCTGTGTTGATAAATACCTGGAATACGTCAGAGTACCTGTCTTCAAAGAATGTTATTAATTGCAGTTACTTATATATTTTAGTTTAAATATATGAGTGTTCTCCTAACATCAGGTATACTAATTAAGGTTATTAATATTTATACACGTTTGCAGGTTGGGGTTTTGTGATCCAAGGCAGTGGAGAGTTTTTAAGCCTGTTGTTTCATTCCATGTAAAATAAATATAACAAGCAGTCTCGTGGGTGCTGTATGGCCTCTGTATTCTTCAAGAAGAACGGTTGTTCTGTAAGTAATGTATTTATGGCTTCTGAGCTTTAGAAAGAATTAGAGGCTGCCCAGCAATAGGGATTCAATTCAGATGAGATTATCCGTACCAGTAATTGAATGTTCCTGATTTTCATTTTAACAAAATAAATTATAGCTCATAACATTTTATGTTTCATTAAGTAATTTCATAAATGAGAGTCATAAATATTATATTTAGACAAATAAAACATTGATGATCATAAATTATTCAAGGGTACTTTTACTCAGCTTTGAAATATGCTCTATTTGCCATTCTGTTCATTGGCCCTGAGGACTGACTCCTGGTAGAGGTTTCAGCAAGTCAGAAGCATGTTCATGCCATTAAAATAGAGATTATGTTAATATTGTATTTTTTGCATGGTGTTTAGTGTTTCATTGAAAAGCACATAAGCCAGAATATTGCTAAAAACCAATTTCCCTTTTTTTGTCCAGCTACTATTTCTGTTTTCCTTTCAAAGCAGAGAATTATCACAAAAGAAAAATGTTTTATGAAACATAAGTGGCAATTTACTTTTGACTGTGGTGATACCGACAGAAGACTTTTACCCTGAGATGTAAACAAGTAGTGACCTATGATCAAAAATATTCCCTATAAGTTAACAAGATGTAAAAATTCAGTTGCTCGAGGACATGGTTTTAGAAGCAAAATCTAATAAAAGCATGATAAATAAATGGCCAAGATAATGAAAGCCTGCATATCCACTGAGTTTCAGTGAAAGGAGAGTCTATTTTAATATCCAGAAATTGAGCCGTGGCCCGTCCAGAAGCAGCTTCCTTCACCCACCCACCCTGGCTGGTGGGCTCGCCTGGGAGAGTACAAAAGCGAACGATGCTGAACATGCACCATGGCTTGACGGTGTGTCTGGGAGGCTCTTGTCACAGCTTACCGCTGCCATATGCTGTGGTGACTCCCAAGCAGACACTAAAATCCGGGATCTGGCTACGCATCCCTTGGGTGGGTATCAGGGTTGTCAGCGCCCAGCACCAGCCTCCTGCTCCCACCACGCTGCGTACCCACATCCCCAGCAGGAGCTGGGCTGGTCCCGGAGGAATGAGCGTTAGTGACATCCCTGTAGTGTCCCCACGGTGGGGTCTGTTTATGGTTAAACTCCGTGTTTTAATTGACTTAAGGGCCTTCAAAGCCCACGCTCTGAGGCTTCTTAAAAAGTCCAGAGAAACAAATGTAAGTGAATCAGGCAAGGTTTGTATTTTCACTGCCTATGTTATGGTAGTCTTCACTCTTTATTTTCTTCCTTTATCTTATATGAAGAAATCCTCCTGCATCTGGACATTGTGCTTGCTTTTTCCTGCCTTTCCCTCCCTTACCAATTCCCCCCAAAGGCTGATGAATGCTGAGGGGGGCAATGCTCACTCTACAAGCTGGCAATTGTTTTTAGGTGATGGTGGGCATGGAGTTGTACTCATGTGAACACCCAGAGAGCCATGTCAGGTTCTATTTTCTGATTGGTACTTGGTGAAACCCTTGGACAGGGATAGTTGTGTAGTACTTCCCCTAATCTCAATGTAAAATTTAGAGTTTAACCAAAGAGAATGGCTCACCTTCAATTTAAAAACAAATATGCTTTTGTTAGACACACAGAGCCAAGTAATTAAAATGTTAATTCTTATCCCCCAATGAAGACCCCAAGTATTTTTATATCAGTCTTCCAAACATTATAGTATTTTGAAATTTTACCTCTATGTTCTAACCCACTGTAAATTAAGATTGAATCAGTCTTATGTTCAATAGAGGCACAAGCTGCGGCACCAGATAACTCTTCAGTAAAAGGTATGCAGACTGTGGGTGTTGTAAAAGTCGTGAGCCTGAGAAGTGTCAGGCAAGGCACAGACAGTGTGTGGGCAGAGAAGGGATAATTTTTTTTTGTCAAATATTGCACCTCTTTGTTATTATTGATAAGAGCAAATAATGAAATACCTGCAATAGCATTCTGGAGGCAGTAATAGGTTAGAAAAATAAAGCAGAAGAGTTTTTCCCCCTTTTTGTTGTCAGCATAACTCCATTTACTTAATTTCTGTTTCTGAAGTAGGTTTGCTAACATGGATTGATCATCTGAGGCTGGAGGAGGATGGTAGTCCCCTGGATATCATCACGACCAAACACGCTGCTCATTTCAGAGCTTTGAAAAAGTGGTTTATACAGAATTCTGCCTACTTGTATAGTCACAGGCTACAAAACTTCTCCCATAGCTGCCCTATGAACATACCCTTTCACTTCCCACATGTAGCTGCGTGTCCCGCGTGGGTCTGAAAGCCCACAGCTTGGGAAGAGGACTGGCAAAGCGGAGGGATTTACATTCTCTGCTTGCCTTTCTGTCCTGGGGTCAGTGTCTCCGCTGGTATCTCCCACATCACATAGGGAGAGTGATTGTTTTAAAAAGGAGGAGTGGCAGGGAGATTCGTCAGCTAAAGCATTCCCCTGCCAAAGAAACGAGGCAGATATGCAGTGTCCAGACTTGAGAAGCGGGATGCCCTCAGGCCCGCTGGTCCTATGTGTTTATCTGATCCCAAGCACTTTTTATTTTTTTTTTACAAGAATATGTCTTCTGCAGTGATTTTTGCAAGAAGCTCTGCAAACAAACAATAGCAGTTCACTGGATATATGTGGGGAGAGGTTTCTACAAACAATGTTTCTGGACTGGTGTGTTTACCCACAGTGTCTCAGTCCATATGAACTTTGCTTCAAATTCATGAGTGATCCCCCTGGATACCTGTACTGCTTTTTCCCTGAATTGCTCTAGTTTCATCACACAACTTTGTCCCATGTACACTCCTCCTATTTGTCCAGGCCTTCTCAGATTAAGTTTGGACTGTTTTTTCTTTTCTCTTTTCTGTATGTTCACCTGCTTGCAGATTTTGTCCTATTTCGGTTCATAAGTGGATTCCCTTTTTCTTAAACACTTCCACTGCTGACACACCACCAGAAAATCTTTTCACCTCCACCCTAAACAGGTTTGAGGGTTGATTTGCAACTACAGCACTGCATTGCATATGATCTGCATATATGTTTAGATGCAGGATGGTTTTAAGTTAGATGGCAAAATATCTGAGTGTTGTGCATCAGGTGCAGACGGGACAGCACAGGGATAACAGGGACAACCTGTGATGAAACAGCCCCTGCACGCTCCTGGGCATTCCTGAGGAGGCATAACATTGGCAAACCCTGCTGGCTTGAAAAATGGGACTGATTTTGTGAGTTTAGGGAAGATTGTTTATGGGTAGATTTCCATAGTTGCATATTTCCATAGTTGTATATTTTGCACATCAAAACTCCTGACCTGGTTTTCAGAAGCGGTGAGGCTGGTGAGAGCAGAGCGGGGGCTGCCCAGCACTGTGCTGCTGAATGTCTGCTCTCCAGGTATCACTGCTGAAATTATAATCTCAAAATCAGAGACTGCCTTTGAGAACATTGGCTGTAACCTCAGTTTCCTAGGTTTTCCTAGCTACGACATGTACTCCAAAGGCTTTTTTTTTCAACCTATTTGCTGACAGTGGTGGGTGGAATTACTAGTACAGACCTTCGAAGATATAAGGCTTAAAAGAAATGCAAAAAAAAAAGAAAATATTTTCTGTTTGTCTTTTTATGAAACACCAGTTTTGTTATTGATGTAAATCATGCACAATGTAAACAGCATGTTCTTGTGACAGCTGGGGATTGAGCACCTCAGCAGAAACTGCGAATGCAATTCACAGTGGCTGCCTATTTTCTAGTTATTGATCTCATGCAAGGAGATAAGAGAATTAAAGTTAATTCTCTGAAATTAGTGACTGGCATGGACAGGTATAGCCAACACCTCTGATTTTGTATTTGCTGGCAGCATTGCTTTAATTGCTGCTTTTTGCCATGGGAGAGTTCAATTCAGAAGCTGGTGGTTTTCCAGAAGCCTCTTACTGGCCGCAAAACTACCTGCTCTGCACCCTGAGAATTCCCAAATATCTTGGTGCTTCCCACTGGCCTCTGAATGCTTGGTGAAATACTGAATCTGCAAGGTGATATGTTGGTAAAGATGATCAGGTCTTAAATGCCAAAGAGATTGTCAGGGATCCAAACAAATTGTACCACAAACCAATCTCCATTAAAATCTGGATTTAAAAAGAATTTTTTTTTTACTTAATATTAAGAGTATGTGTGACTATTTGCAAAAAAAACCCAACACAATTGCTGCTGTCATATTGTTTTAAGCACTAATAGGTCTGGTAGATGATCGTTAATTAGTTAGCAAGGACCTATAAGATTTATCTTTTTTAAAACCTGTTTGAAACCTTCAGTGTACAAAGAATGAGCCCTGGATTAGCCAAGTGATACATCTGCGCTAAAATATTGTAAATTATGTAGTAGAAAGTTACTCACATTTCCAAAATAGAAGTTTTGACTTTTTTGTTTGTTTGTTTGTTTGTTTCTTTACATTTAGTTAGGCCAAAATTACAAATGATTAAAAGTACCTGACAGGCAAACTGAAGAGGCAGAAGAAGAGGGGGTGTCACCTCCTGTAAGTTTTATACTCCCGACTGCATGTCCTTTTGGTTGGTTTGACCTATAATGCCTCTGCAATCTCAATTTTGATGCATGAAATACAGCAGCTCCAACCATCAATGAGCACACTCGGTTTCCTTACAGTTATTTTCCCACATCTCTATACCTAACCCATTACAGAGATTAGATATTTGAACAGAATAATGAATAAAAGTCCCTAAACCTGGTGGTTTTTATCAGTTACTATCTAAAGTCTTTGCAGAGGAACCAAAGTGTTATGAACAAAGTCCTGAGGCAATACCATCGATGACAGGTTAAAACTCATAGCTAAATTTCTCTTAAAAAAGAACAAAAGAAGAAGAAAGAAAATAAGGCAGTATAACACAGAAAATAGGTTGGAAAATCTTCCATTAATTGCAGTCAAAGCTTCATTTTTTTGCCCACTCTCCCATTTATTCTTCCACAAATCATTAGTTTTATGCATTTTAAAATGTGTTTTTGTTCTGTCCTTACCTTGGCACTAGGAGATCATGGACACAGAAACCTCTTTTCTCATTTAAACATTATTCCACTGGGGAAACAGTCACTTCTGCAGGTTTGTGACTTGTGGTTGGTGGGCTACAGTAGTGTGGCAGAGGCACGGTGACAGAGGTGGCAGTTCAGCAGTCCCTCTGGGCCACTGAGAGTTAGCACCGGTGAGATCAGCCCTGACCTTCACTGAGTCTAACCAGCTGCATCTGTCCCAGTCGAAAGGTTGTATCTGGTTGCCTCTTCAGTGGAGCCTGTGTATCCAAACCTCTGAGTTTAAGGTTACTGCAATATTTAATGTATTCTGATTCCATAAGGAAGAAACATTTTTATTATACAGATATGCACAATTGATTCCTGCATTCCTATGTATGATATTTTATTTAGGTATTGAGTGTTTGTATTGAATGACATCGTGTTGTCATTTTTTCTGCAAATGAGAGGTATATTTCAACTCTATTGAAAAGAAATGTAAAAATACTGCAGAACAGGAAAAATAAGTCCCCTTTTCTTTGGTCCATCTTTCTTTCCATACAGTGAAACATATTTCTGAATCATACCTGTGAAGTCTGTTTTTCACTCCCCATCCCCTAAACAGGTGCAAATGCTTTTGTGAAAAAAAGTTTTAAAAAATTATCCAACAAATCTGACGTCTCCTTTTCTGGCTGCTTGTTTCAAGTCTGCTTGCTTTAACTTTCCTTTTGATGAGGTATAATTGAAGATCATGTTCTGTAAGGAATGATGAGCAGCAAGAAAAAAAGAAATCACCTCTTAACTTTACAAAGGCAGCAGCACTGGGAATTTTCAGGGAAAAAAAGAAAACATCCATCTCTATTTATACAATCATAAAGAAGGACCACTCGCTGGATAAGGAATTGTCTAGACAGCAGCACTCAAAGAGTTGTGGTCAATGGCTCAATGTCCAAGTGGAGACCGGTGACAAGTGGTGTTCCACAGGGGTCAGTACTGGGACCAGTGTTGTTTAACATCTTTGTTGGAGACATGGACAGTGGGATGGAGTGCACCCTCAGCAAGTTAGCTGATGACACCAAGCTGTGTGGTGTGGTGGACANACCTGGACCTGTTGGAAAGAGTCCAGAGGAGAGCCACAAAATTAATCAGAGGGCTAGAGTCTGTGAGGACAGGCTGAAAGAGTTGGAATTGTTCAGCCTGGAGAAGAGAAGGCTCCGAGGAGACTTAATAGCAGCCTTCCAGTACCTGAAGGGGGCTACAGGAGAGATGGGGAGGCACTCTGCATCAGGGAGTGTAGTGATAGGACAGGGGGTAATGGGTATAAGCTAAAAGAAGGTAAATTTAGACTAAGCATTATGAAGAAATTTTTCACTGTGAGGGTGGTGAGACACTGGAACAGGTTGCCCAGAGAAGCTGTGGATGCCCCATCCCTGAAGATGTTCAAGACCAGGCTGGATGAGGCTTTGAGCAACCTGGGCTAGTGGAGGGTGTCCCTGCCCACGGCAGGGGTGTTGGAACTTGATGATCTTTGAGGTGCTTTCCAACCCAAAGCATTCTATGATTCTATGATTCTATAAGAACCAAATTCAGTTGTGATGAGTAAAGTATTGAAAAATAGACTCTTATACACAGGCTTATGTGGGACTGCTTGTATCTGTCTGGACCAGTGTAAAAGGTAGAAGCTAAAAAAAAGGAAGAAAATGGAACAGGAATTTAAGTCTAAGCATAGGTGCTCTATCTGCATCTTTGCTTAATTTTAAGAACTTAGTGAACTAATTCATTAAGAACCAGTGGGAAGGAATAACAGAAAAGGGTAACTTCTGAAAACCAAGTACACAAATTTTGGTGAACTTTTTCTATGGGCAGGTAATCTAGGGATATATCTCCATTTCCTTTGTCCACAAGGCTGAAGTTTAGAATTAAGTTTGTAGGGTCAGAGCATGTGAGTATGAGTGAGTGAGTACATCCTCTTTTCTGAATTTCCCTCCCTGGGAAAAAGCCCCTGGCTGGAGCTGGAGCCAGCGTTTGAGCAGGAAGGGTGAGGAGGACACTCTGGCCACAAGAAATAACACCTCAGCATAGGCACAGTCTTGAGCATGGGCAATAGGCTATGGGGGAGTTAGTCATCCCTTTACAGCACTGTAGATGCCACAAAAAAGTCTTTTTTTTTTTCTTTTTCAATCTGCATTCCCCAGGTGCAGATTAGAAGGGTTAAGAGTTGGATATTTGTATATCTCATTATTCATTGGGGTTGTTCATTTTAATAGATTGAAGCTGCTCTAGGATCAATAGGTTGTTATCCATGCCATATTAAGCTTTGACTTTCCACAGGACAGCTATAGGAATATGCTATAATAGACAATGAGTTAGGTATAGACTTCAGAGCAAGTGGTTAACTGATTTTATGGGAAATTGTCAGATTTCTAACACCTTGAGAGAGTAGTGGCATTGATTATCACTCAGTTGCCAGCAGCTATGGATAAAAATCTTGCTTTGTTTTTTGTTGTTATCAAACTATTTGGTAAAACTATTTCCAAACTTGTTTTTTCATTTCTGTAATGCATATTTTAACACTGAGGCAAATAAAAAGCCCTAATTTTTTGCTATCACTCTGATTTTTATACCTTTGTGGAGTTTGCCAGACATCTATGTATATTCACGTTGTTCATAAACAACTTTACAAGCTTGTTGCTAAAAGAGGAATTTTGTCTGAGCATCCGGATGCATCTATAATAATCCTGCTGTTACCCATCCATAACAAAAACAAGCATCACTGCTGAGTGTGTGTTAGGAGCTGCATGTAATCATCTCCTATACATTAAGTTTATGCTTTTTAAATACATAATGATGTATGCAAAAGTGTCTGACTTGTTTCCTTTCACCACTTTTGAGTGGTTAACGGTGTGATACCATTCCAAAAATACCTTCTAATGACTGACATTTTATTTCACATTAATTGTTTAGTTAAAACAGGAGACAGAATGGATTTTCTTTTGTCTTTGGTATTGATTCACTATACAGCTTTTGAATATTTGGGTGTTAATCTCTGTATTTTAAGGTTCTTCCGATAATGGATACTTGAAGTAACAGTTATGTAGATGCCATAACAATTAAAAAATAACAGAAAAATATTTTTAGATCTCTGGATAAACAAAAATATATTAAGTGAAAAGAGAATTTTCTAGTGAAAATTACAATTTGCATGAGATACGTATATATAAATATTTTCTGCACTTGCATTTTAAAATACTAGCAAGAAATTCAGGATTTTTGTTTATATTCATTGACTTCAGGATAGGCAACTTTGCTCCAGTGTTACCTTTTCTGGACAGACATGTGATGGGCAGCACTCCATTGGATATCCCATCATAAGTGCATTGGCTTCCTTTCCTAAATGAAACAGTGCTGTAGACACCCATCTCTATGAAAGAATGAAAATTCATAACAGGAAACAGTACAGAATATTTAAGAGTCTGTCAGCCTGACAGGTTTTGGCCATCTTTAAGATTTGGCATCCATCATTTTCTACCTTCTCACTGGAAAAGGACAGGAGGAAGGAGAACAGAGAATGGATTCAGGGCCCTTTGTCTTCCTATGTGAAAGCTGCTTTGGAAGAAAAAGGGGAAAACTTGTTGAGTACTTACAGCAGTGCTTCCACAGCTGAAGGACAAAGCTGGGCAAAAAGATGCACAGTGAAAGAAGCAAAGAACTGCTTTTTTTCTTCTAAAATATGTATTCGCTGTATAACAAGAGTTAAGCAGAAAACAACTGAAAGTGGTCTCTCTTCCCTTTGCTTCCCAGCCTTCAGTGGTCAGCTGCAGCTCATTTGAGTTATGAAACTACAAGAGGACTTAGCTAATGCATGTTCTCAGAGACTGGATTACACTCATTACAGAATGGTTTTGCCTTGCATTAGTGTCCCCAGACTGAGGTTTCTCTGGGCTTGCCTCATGTTTTTTTATGAACAGCCAGTGTAAAATAGCAAAAGGATGAGAGAGTCATTAGCAAGAAGTTCATTTAATTGACCTACCCTAATTGACTTTTATTCATTCCAGCCCCTTTTATAATAGTTGATTCTTTAGGTGGTATAATTCATGCACTGAGAGGTTATAAAAGAAGGCTGCGAGCAAAAAAGCAAGCTCACAACTGTAAAGAAAAAGGAAATGAAACAGAGTACACTGAAGTAGGCCACTTTTTATAACTTGACTGTTTTTGCAACTTTTTCTAGCTTCTCAGCTTGTAAATGACACCTGTTTAAAACTTTCATAAATTCACACATCTTTTGGAAGGAACATGTAGAACTGAAAGTCTAAAGTAAACCTTACAAAATACCTCTGAATTTGCATCTATTTGTGTTTACTTTTCCATTTGTAGATAGTTATTTACATGTCATACTGTCATCATCAAGGAGGTCTGCAAATACTATGTAACAGCATCATATACATGAAAATATACCATACCATCTGACATTGCAAAATAGTAGATAATTAATGCTAATATACGAGTCATGCAGTGGCAAAAACTGGAATCATTTTTCTTTATCCAACATTTTAGTATATTGCAGAGGAGAAGAGATTTCATTAGTAGTAAATGGTAGGAGAAAGTCATCCTCCTTGGTTCTTTTGGGGTACTTGGTCATTTTAGTAACTTCTTTTCATGATAGTTTATATTTTTTGAGGCATTTGGATTACAGAAGGTTGTCTACAGTGATGACTGCAAGTGTCTTGATAAAATTGTGTCAAAAAATTCCACTGTCATTTGGAAAGATTTGGTCTATATCTGAGAACACTCTGTATTTCTTCTGCATTATTCATCCATGGACAGAACAGCGGATTGATGGGTGACTGGATGAGAATTTCTTCCCCAGCCCATCGTGGTTTGTTTCTACAGCTCTGTTGTTAAATTCTTCCTTTCAGTCTCTTAATTTAGTGCTGTCCCATTTTTCCCTCGGCACTGACCTTTTCTAGCTGAGAATCTGGTGCTGTCTACAAGCTGATGAATTATGGCTGTTCTGAGTAGAACCGACTAGGAAAAATAGGCTGGTTTACTCATGTTTTTCTCCAAAACATCCCATAACAGTAGTGGAAGAAAATATTCCCTACAATGTACACAATTTCTCTTAGTCATGCCTTGGGGCATGTGCCTTTCTTATTGATACTGCATTTCTTTAATCACAGATGCTGTACAGGAGATAAAAGATGTCTTTCTGTGTTGATACAGTAAGGAGTTAAGGTTGGTGTTTAAAGTGAAGCCTTAAAGCAGATTTTTACTGCAAATCTTAAGGAACACTAGGTGCTGAGGATTACGTGGGGAGGCGATTGTGCTCTTGGAGAAAGAATATCTCATTTCACTGGTACAAGGATTCTTGCTGCACCTCCTTTAAAGCCAAGGATGTACTTAAGACAAAAGATACACATTTCTGTGAAAGTTGCCTCTGGACTGAAGCAGAATACCCTCACCCTCCTTTATATGTCTGTATGTGAACATGTAACATGTGATGGCTGACTGTTGGCTGCAGCCCATTCTAAACCCATAGTTAAAAATTTGGCTTATCACTAATATTTCTAAAATTCATTTTCCTTCTTTTATTCAGGTGAAGCAACACTTTTTTTAGCAGTCCTTCTCTTGAACTTTGGTTGAAATATTCTAGTTTTGGCACATAAATGCCATAAAGACAGTTTAAAAATTAATAACCTTTTCCAGGTTGCTCCCTCAGACCTTCTTTCATATGTTTTTGAATTTAAACATCTTTGATTCACTCACTTCTAATCATAGAATCATAGAATCATAGAGTGGCCTGAGTTGAAAAGGACTTCAGAGATCATCTAGTCTCAACCCCCCTGCTGTGGGCAGGGTTACCAACCACTAGAGCAGCTGCCCAGGGCCTCATCTCAGCCTGGCCTTGAACACCTCCAGGGATGGGGCATCCACAACTCCTCAGGGCAACCTGTTCCAGTGCCTCACCACCCTCTGAGTGAAAAATTTCCTCCTGATATCCAACCTAAATCTCCCCTCTCCTAGTTTAAAACCATTCCCTCTCGTCCTGTCACTATGAACCCCTGTAAACAGTCGCTCCCCCTCCTGTTTACAGGCTCCCTTCAAGTACTGGAAGGCCACAATGAGGTCACCCCGGAGCCTTCTCTTCTCCAAGCTGAACAAGCCCAGTTCCCTCAACCTTTCCTCATAGGAGAGGTGCTCCAGCCCTCTGATCATCTTAGTGGCCCTCCTACAAATGACCCTCCTAATGTGAGAGTGATGATTCAGATCTGCACGATGGGCTTAATTTCAAAACCATTAGTTCACTTTTGGAGTCAAACTGTACAACTGTAAATAATATATCTCAGTAAACACTTAAATCAAGGAAATTTTGTTCTGTTTCGGCCATGTTCCACTGAGTTGATGACTCTGAATTGTAGGTATTTATCAAAAGAACATAAATACCTGAGCACTGCTTGTGATATAATACTAACTGGGATGGGGAGAGAGATACTCCTGGCTAGTATATATAAGCAGTAATTTGGGATCATTCTTGAAGTTATTACTTAAATTATGCTTTTAACTGACATCATTGTTTAGTCTTGCAAATGGTAAGTTTATGGAAGTGATGAGTATGTGCTCTGCCTTCCGTACAAAATATTATTGCCTTTAATCAATTATAGTTTAATATGACCGTAGCTGCTAGTTGTAAGCAAAGCAACCTTTCTGTTATGAAACAGGGAAGTTTTTGTAATCCAAGCTGTTTTATGTTCTGTTTCAATCTGGTTAGAAAATGAAGCCAAATTCAGGCTGCGATCAATACCATGTTAAACACACAGAAATCTGTCCAAGCTGTTTTTGTTAGTTTGTCTTTATGTATGCTATATGGCTTTTATTCATGACCTGATTTTAGGTGCTTATGAATGCCCATGAATAAAAGAATTGCTAAGTTACTAATATTTCCCGTCATATCCTAGCTGATTAGAATCCCAGTTAAGTAAGTGCTAATATTTGTAAGAACATAGATTTACATTTACTTTTGCCTAAATTTAGTCAAAAGTTGTGTGTCTTTGCAAGCAGTGACATTCACATCATCAGGTCTTTTAAAAAGTAAAAAATGAGATAGGAATTTTAGCTAAAATTTCTTCTTTTACACGCTGAGATCCTTACTGCACTCTCAGTGATTCTTTAACCAGCAAGAATCATCTCTGTTTCTTACTTGCATTATATCAAGTATTATTTGTTATATTTATTTTAATTTTTATTTTTTTTAAGTCCATATGTTTAGGAATCTTCCAGGGAACAGAAATAACACTAGCTCTGAAGAGTCAATAATGATGTTCTCTCACTGTTGCAGTCTATTAAGCAAATTTTCTGTCTGAAGACTCTGGAAAGTGTGTGAACAGACTTCTGAGCATTTTCTGCTTTCATGAGGCATCTCTAGGATTGGCAGGTTCAGCTATTACTGCTTTTATTTTGAAGCTTTGTTAGTAAGGTCACTGCAAGGTTTGTGGTATGGCAGTTAAAGCCTCCTTTTCCACGGTATCTTACTTGGCCAGTTTGCATGTAGCAAATTCTGCCAACTTTGCTGGTTCTTGTTTTTATGTTTTAAAATTGTGTTTCTATTAGGGGGCTTTTAGGCCCAGATCAGCTAAACATCTTCTGAATATCATACTGAACTGTAGCCTTTTGGGCACCTTTAACAGGTGGAAAGATTTGGTGCTATGGATGGGAAAGCTTGAGTAACTGTTTTTATTCTCTTACAGTAGTGTTTATCAAATAGGTAAACTGTAAGAAGGTTGTCTAACTCACCTCATTCAATGTGCAGCAAGTCAGGGAAATATCAGTTTAGGTATTTTTCAGTTCTCATGCACAGACAAAGCCTCCAGATCTTACAGGTCTTGCTGCATAAATATGTCTGTGATATGCCCTTTTGCCTTTCTACAGCACTGCAGCTGTTTTTAGGGATCTTATTATTTCGCACCGTGATTACTCCAGCATCCTTCCCTCCTGCACTGAGAAATACAGTACCACCCCCACAATCTCTGTTCAGGAGTCTGCTGCAAAGTTCATTTCACTTCTTCATTATTTTGACTCTATTTTTCTTCTCTTTTGAATGCCTTCTCCTCATTAAACACAGACTGCATCTTTTCAATTTTAAGGCCCTTCTTCATGAGTAATTTTCAACCTTTCTATCTCCTATTAAAATGTCAATTCCTGTATTGCTAGCTTCTAACCCCCAAAATACCGTTGTGCTGACTGTATACTGCTTTTCTCACTTTGCAGACATGTCCCATAAGCCTCCACAGAGATAGTTTTGGCCTTTCTCCAATCTCTCCTCAAAAATCCTTCATCATCATTCCTACAAAAAATGTTCGATAACCAACAATTAGCATGCTGATACAATTGCTCTGATGTTTTGGGGTTTTTTTTAATACCCTGTGTAAAGCTCTATTTGGATTGAAAATTGTTCACATCAGACAGACTCCACTGGGTCTGTACTTCGAAAGCACTGAGGTCCTGTTCCATGACCTGGACTTATAGTGCAAATAATAAACAATATCAGGGTTTTTTTTTACAGTGCTTCATTAGACTGGCTGTCCCTTGCTGGCAATCTCTTTGGGTTGGTGTTGAGCATCAACCAACACCTCAAAGTCCTTCTCCTCAGGGCTGCTCTCAAGCCATTCTCCACCCAGCCTGTATTTGTGCTTGGGGTTGCCTTGACCCTTGTGCAGGACCTTGCATTTGTCCTTGATGAACTTCATGTAGTTTGCATGGGACCACCTCTCAAGCCTCTCAAAGTCCTTCTGATGTCAGACTGCAGCCTGAGAGAAAGATGTTACTTGGTAGGGAAGTAATCTCAGTTGTCATCTGGGTTGATTTCCAACAATCCATATATATCCATATTGACAACACAGGTAACCTGAGCTCCTGAGCTCCTTCATTCAAACTCTCTTAAGTTTGAGAGGTGAATAATAGCTTTGTTTTTTTTAATTTGTGTTTTGTTCTTAAATGAAAGCAGATTCTGACACCACCACGTGACTCCATGAGGTAAGGCTCCACTCTTACGATGTAATACTACAATGCTGAGCTTTAGCAACACTGGTGAGTACCCCAAAACTAAGAACTGCCCAGTGAGAGAACTTTGTGATTCCAAGAGTTTGCACCCACAGCCTGTGTGTTGTGATACTTACTAATGCCACAGCAACCAGGAGAATTAAAACATCTCCAAATAGAACTCATACCAAGCAAAGTCTAGATGGGAAGCTGGCAAATATATCCAAGTGAAAATACTTAGCAAGGTGCAATTTAATACATCCCTCACTTCTTTAGGACCTAGGAAGCTGTATCAGATTGCAGTTTACAGCCAAAACCCACTTCTGGGGTTTTGGAAATTGGCAGCTGGTATATACTTTATTTTCAAATGTTGCTTTGACAGGACAAAACCACCTTTTATATAAGACTACAGGTTAAATTTGGGCACTGATCTTGGAAGAGAAATCCTGAGCACAAGTTCTTGTTTGCAAGTCATGTCTGGTTTTGCAATTTATTCATTCACTTCCTAAAACGAAATGTAAGAACTGTCCTGGGATCAAAACCCAAAAAGTCATTCTTACAGGGAAGATCTAAATGATTCATGTCAGCCAGATGCAGATTTGGATTTATTCAGGGTGGGTACAGATAGGCAGGTAGCCTAGGTGCCCTCACCACTGAGCTTCTCTTATAAAATGCCATTGTATTGCTTTTCCCTCCAGCAATGGGCTTGAGTAAGATCAGTTCTGGATGATTTTTTTAAGTCAGTGCTGTTAGCATATTAGTCATTTTCTGAGAGTTCTTACTGGGTTGAGTCTTAGGTATGCAGGTCTAGATTTGTCCTAGGTACATGCAGAAACAGCATTTTAGGTGTCACGGCTACTTTACTGGAGAAAATGTAGGTGCTCACAACTTTTCAGTAAGTTGAGATGGTTTCTGAGGCAAGGCTTTAGATGTTACTCTTAACTTAGAAGTACTCAGTTTCCACCTGAGCCCCAGGGAAGGTGCCCATTTCAGAAGTCCCTTTCTGAATAATTCTTTCCTCAGAAGAACTGGTGGCTGTAGTTCAGCATAGTCATCATCAGGTGCCTAATTTTAATTTGTGAATACTCTCCTCATCAGTGCGACTGCTAGCCTGCTTTAATGTGACATATATTTAAGTGACTTTTTGACTGAGAGCTTACACCAGGCAGAATTGCATCCTAATATACTGGATGGATGGAAACCCTGTCCAAAGCTGTTACACTACCCAGAAATCTGGAGTAAGAGCTGCAGTACTTTTGGGCAGAACACAGCACTGAGGTTTGGCTCTTCCTTGTACCAAAAANTATTTTGACTTGGTAAAATAAATACCTATCGCTTCGTATTCTGTGCTCTGTCAGAAATGCTAATGTATGTGTGAAAGAAATGAGAAAGAGCCAGGTTTGATTCAGAGATAGGATATCATTTGAAGGAATCTTGTTTCAGTATCCTGATGGATATTGTTTGGGAAAACACACAAATAGCGTTTATGGGCATCCAACCATCTCTAGTACAGAGGAGCACGGAATAACAAGCAGCTTTTATTTATAGCAAAAGAAGCGACTGTTGGCTAAGAAGTAGTGTTTATGGTAATTGAGCTTTACAAGGAAGTAAAACTTAGTGGGGAACACACATTTGCAGTGAAGCAGGTAATAAGGAGAGCTGTGTAGGCTTTTCCTGATTAGCATCTGCTGTTTCAACAGCCGAGGAACATGACTTGCATGTAAATGCTTGTGCTAGGCTTTAACAGGCATTCCCTCTAGCATGCCACCCTGCCTTCTGGTTTTATTTTGAGTCTCCTTGAGCCCTGCTGTGATTTGAAATCAGTGGAGGAGAAAGGAGAGTAACATAAACAACAGACGTCCTAAAGTCTTGGAGGAGAAAGAGAAAAAGCCCTGCGGCAAAGGAGAAGATGCAGTTGAGGTATTTCCTGACATTTACTATGGATGCCTCTCGTACAGACTGTATTTTCTTTTCTGCATGTGTGTATAATAAATGCAGCTGTGCACAGGTGGTAAAGAAGTGGTAGTGCAACATGGTCATTGCAGACATCAGAGATTATTTTTTGCATCCTGCAAATGAGTGTGACCTATAAACACTAGGTGTACTTGCTCACACAGGCAAAACAACCTATTTTAGGGCAGGTTCACAATTTCCCAGCTGCTGCAGTAGCTGCTTTGAGTCTGTTGGTGGATGAAATACACTAATTCTTTTTATTTGAGGTTAAAAGTTGCTCCATAATGGAGAAACCTAATAGTATGTCTGGTGTCTGCCAAGACAGCTTTGCTTACAGGTGGTAAATTAAGCCATGGCAACGCAGATACTGTGTACCCCATAACGTTAGGAGAACTTGGTTGTGCACTAAGTAACATTTAGTGCAGACTCAGAAAAGCCCTTTATCTGTGCTTGCTGATAGGGGGAACTGTGTCTTTAAGGAGTTTGATTTCCAGAAAGGAAATCTAAGACAGAAACAGCTGTGAAAGTCTTACATTATATAGGCAACTGGGCATAGAGACCCTGGAAACACGTTACCTGCTGAGTGTTAACTCAGTACTGCATGGGGCCTGGACCAAAAAGAAATGAGAGGAAAAAATAGAAAAGAATAATACTGTGAATGGAGAAGCGAAAATATATGATGGTTCCAGACACTTACTTCTTGGGAAAGATAACTGAGAGAAATACAAAAAAAGAGGAATCAGGGCTGAAAACTTAGTGCTCTGAAAGCTTAGCAATCTACCTTCCACTTT
>VZTO01010612.1:4622-18874 GCA_013400615.1 Syrrhaptes paradoxus
GTGGGGAGGGGCAGTATCACTGTGTATCACATTGCATATTTGTATATAGTATTAGTTCCAATATTATTGTAGTTTAGTTATTAAATTGTCCTTATCTCAACCCACGAGTCCTCTTTGCCATTTACCTCTTTAATTCTCTCCCCTATCATTGGGTGGGGGCAGGGACTGTGTGAGTGGGTGTATGGGGTTTGGCCCCCAGCCAAGGGCCAACCTGCCACAAGTATTCATTAAAGACACTAATAGGAACTAAGACAAGAACTCATC
This sequence comes from Syrrhaptes paradoxus, assembly GCA_013400615.1. Classification (NCBI taxonomy): domain Eukaryota; kingdom Metazoa; phylum Chordata; class Aves; order Pterocliformes; family Pteroclidae; genus Syrrhaptes; species Syrrhaptes paradoxus. Next base: position 4,887 of record VZTO01010612.1, read on the forward strand.
TCTAATTAGAAAGTCATTCATTTTTTCCAGAAATATCCTGATCCTGAACAAAAATAAAAGAAACTAAAAAGAATGCCACAGTAAACACCGTTAGACTATTAGAAACCTCCGCTCAGGCATGGCAGAAATACTAAGGCTAATATGCTGCTGTTCTTAATTGTCTTAGACTGCAACATTACAATGGACAAACACAGAGTAAAAGGAAGCAAGTGCTAAGTCCTCCTGGTCTTGAGGGGCCACGTGAGGACTAAAGAAGCATGACAAGTACCACTTAAGCAGGTAGAGTCATGCCAGTTCTTTTCATCGATACAGAACCTATTCATTGATAAGTGATCAGTCCTAGGCTAGGGTTAGGAGAAAAGTCTGTGGTTTCAACCACTCTTTCCATTTTGACATCTTAACACATCCTTCTCAAAAAAATTCAGAATACAGAATATAAGAAATTAAGGTTTCATTTTTGCACGAGTAATTAAAGCTTTCACAAAATAAGCTTAAGTTAGTACAGAAGGTTAGAAAGAACTTTCCTAATCCATAATAAATGTTTGCTTTTCAAAAAAAAAAAAGTCTATTCTTTGATGAGTCTGGTACTTCCAGATACTACTTCACACTAGTGCTGAAGACCTCTTTCCTCTTACTTCTTTGCCCACACCGTTGTTTACCTTGACTCCAAAGTTATTTTCATTGCCATAATATCTACAACATCTCAAGGCTGGTATTCTGTTGTCTTAGTTACTGTAAAAGCAATAGGCAACTGAAAAGAAGGCATTAACTTCTGCACCATTACTTGATGTCCTGCTTGCCTCCCCTTACAGTGTGTTAATGATGTGTTTTGTTTTTTTTTTTTTAATTACACACCCTTTTCCCTTCCCCCTGCATATTGGGCTAAATTGACGGGGCTTTGGTAGGGAGGATGCTGTACTACGTGGGACGAGGTCAGGGACTGCCCTGTGCAGACAGAAGAGACTAGGACTGGGGCTGAAGAAAAAAAAGAGACACAGAAGATGACAGCTGAAGAGTCCTTCACTGTCCTGACAGCTGACTAGAGCAAAGAGCTGCCCAGGCAGGAGCAGATAGCAGACACAAGAGCATGTAATATACTAAGAGGACTGCGGCCCATGGAGGAATTGACTGCAAAAACAAAAAGGAGCCACCACAGGAGCTGGAGAGGTGCTTGCAGGGAAAATGAGGTGAGTTTTCTGTGTTTATTTAATTGTTTGTCTTCATCTTAATTGGCCACAAACTGAGTAAATTTATGAATGAAAATTGTTTTGTTGCACATGACATTCCCTCCCTGCCACAAACACAAAAAACCCCTCCAAAACTTCAGATAACAACCTCTTGGATCCCCAAAGTATTCAAATACACCGGAAGTTTTAAATCTTGAAGTAGAGTTATTTTCCCCAAGCAGCAGCACAAAAGGGGAAGAATAAGCACTTCCAATGTGATGGGGTCCTCCTACTCAGCTCAGCTTTGATAGCTCTAAAGTATCTACTGAGTAATGAAAAGTCCATAAGAATGAACATTTATGTCAAACACTCCAGCAACTTCTATTTCCCCAATATGGATCGTAAAAACTCTGAAGTGCATTATCCAGACTTACTGCTTTTGATGCACATGGAGTCCACATACAAGACTGTTTTCAAGACAACAAAATGTGCCTTGGAAGTCCTTTTCATCATATTTTTGAGTTGCAAGAGAGCAAGATCCCACCATTCAGATTTCAGTCTCAGAGTTTCAGAGGAAGATGATGCCCCGTGCATCCAAAAGCAGAAAAACATCCCTGTGCTCAGAACTGGAGTACAACCACACCCCAAGTTTCCCATCCACAATGGAGACTGGACAAAAAATCTGCTGCCCTCAGCCCATTACAGCCACAGGCACAGCAGACCCTACCACATGGCAGCCTGCGTGCTCAGTACACATGCCTTAGTAATACTAAGGCAAGCTCTCTCAAGAGGCATCACACACACATTTTTGCAGGTGGCAATTTTGCATGCAGTGAGTTCTGAGTCTCCAGAATAGCTGTCATCCAAGGTAATTTCTCCCCATACCAGACACCTTGAATCCCTGAATGATCTCTCAGGCTTTGGTTGATTATCGGCCATTTAAGGATAGGACAAAGATCTTTTTGCTTTTTCAAAATGAAAGTATAGCAAGACTACAGCTTTCTTCCAATGCCCTGCTGCAGCCTTAGAAAAGACTCTCCCTAGCTTACTTTTAAAGCTGTAGCAAGCTTTTGTTACTCTAAGCAGCTTGAGAAGAGATCCCTGAAAAGAAATGAGGAGAGTGATTAGAAGTGTAGCTATAGTCAAAACTAATTTGTCAAGTGCAGCTGTAGTCAAAACTAATTTGTCAACTATGGCATCCAAACATGGCCAATGGTTTCTCAGGAGTCCAAGTTAACAAGCTCAGCAAACACAATTCAAAGCAACAGAAAACCACTGAATTTTCTTTATTCCTAAAAATGCTCTGAAGTCTAATAAATACTGTATACGGTAGCTTGTTGGACAGTATTGCATAACATTGACTTCTTGCTGTATGAAAACTGTTCTGAAAATCTTTTTTCTGGACAAAAAGTGACTGAGAACTGTCATCTTGAAATAAAAATTAAAATTATAAGGTATTTTTAATAAACTATACTCAGCTTACTTGTGAAATTATAACATCTTAAGATTTTGCTTTCTCTATTACATACACACAGTAACAATTTTAATGTCTCAAAACAAGCTTTGAGATAGTAAAAACAAACAGAAGTTACAAACAAGCAACTAGGTCAAAATCTCTGCCATACTCACAGTGGTTTATCTAGTTTTACACAGACATTCTTAGACCTGCTTTTACTATTACATCTTGGGTTTGAGTCAAGTTTAGCCAAGGTCAGCAAAAGCTTAGGGAGTTGTTCCTAAAAATCTTAGTAATTTTTTATATTCAGCTACAAGTTAATAGATGTATGTGCCTGTTTACCTATAAAGTTCAATGGCTTACTTTACAGAGTACGTTTTATAGCTACATGACACTACACAGAGCAGTGCCATCAAGCTTTCTTCTAAACTGCTTTGTTCCCATTTAACAATCACCTTTTAGTATGAGATCCTTAACCCCTTCTGAGTTAGCATGCCACCACAAATAATACCAGCAATTTTTCAGGATTTGAAGGGAGAAAATTTTTCTAGAAACTTTCATTATAAGGTTAAGTAAAAACGACATTTACCTTTGCCAGAAACATCAATACATACTGTATGTTAGATTTTCAAGGATCTAAAGTTTTGATCAACTAAAGCATTTCATCTTGAAATCAGATATTACACAGTACCTAATGGACATAAGATACAGGAAGTCAGAAGAAAATAGTTTAGTGATATGCTCATATTTACATTTCTATGAAATTAGTGTTTTGTCATGGGTGAACAGGAGACCAAACCTTGCTGATACTCAACAAGACAACTTCCAGGCCTGCTGGCTTCATCTGCTTGTCCAGCTCCAACACTTTGCCTTTCCAATGGTAAGTTGTAGCTCACGTTTTTAACATTTATTGTTATAAATCTACAATAGATGTTCTGATGCCCAGTATTGCCTATTTTTTGGAAGGAAAGGTTCAGACCCCAGCCTGTAAACTCTGCTCCTTCCCCTCCACCTTTGCCCACACTACAGCATCTATGCTGCTTCATCCATGTTCTTTGCTCATTAGCTCTAGTCCTAAACGTGAACAGAGAAGTTTAAAAGATGGCAGAAATACAGAAAATAGTTTGAAGTAACTCCAGTCTTATGAAATTACAGATCAGACTTTGAAGAATTATTCAAACATTAAATTTTAAAAGTTCTTTAGATGTCAAATAACTTTAGAGGATAATGGCAAACCGCCCACTGAATCAATGAAACAGCTTCTAATATTAAAGGGTATACAAATAAGTAAAATCACTGCTGGACTCCCCTCTCAAACTGCATTGCACAATGCACTATCCACTCAGTCATAGCTGGTTTTAGAAATCAGATTGACTTAGCAGCTTTAGTCCAGTGGATGTGAAATCACAACATGCTCCAAGATACTGTCCAAGTTGTAAAAGCTGTTTATTACTGGAAATGATTGTGTGATAGGTTCACATGAAGGTCCCTGGAAAACAGCCTAAAGGAAAAGACTCCACATTGCTGGTACTTACAGTGAAAGCAGGCAACTAGACTTAATAGAAATAACATGGTACCCATTCCAGTGGAAATATGACAGAGAACTTCATACTAATCCAATTTTACACCTGCATTGCTTTGTGTCATCCTAGAGACAGCATATCGCACAGTCCCACACACTGTTCATTCAATAAGGAGCTGTTGGCGATGACAGCAACCCCTTTTCCTCTTTTTTTACCAAGTTTGGGGGGTTTTTTAAAAGTATTTGTACAAATTGCAGAATTAAGAAAAACTGGCCTAAAACCAAATTCTAACCCACAGTTGAACCTCCACTGTCAACAAAAGGAAACTTCCACATGTACCCTTCCTGCATTTTGGGGCAGAATATCTGACCCTAGATATTCCTCAGTGACTACGAGCAGTTGAGCTCTTGCTCTCTCAACAAGCACTCTTTTTGACCTGGCTCTTCATTCTCCCCAGAAATCTACTGTCTTTGAAATGTCAATGTCCCTGTGAAGACCAGTTGAAATTTGAGACCTATTCAGGCAGGAGGAGGAGCAGTTGCACTATATTTGCACACCTTAAAACCCTAAGCTTTTTTTCTTTGTTTGTGTAAAAAAAAACCCTCAACTTTTTACTATGGGCTAAGAAATATTTGCAAAGCATTATGTATATAGCTAAGTGCAAAGAATATAGTTTTATACTAGCAAGGCTAAATTTGACGTCTATGAGTAGACAGAATTCTAATGAAATCAAGGAGTATGGACTTTAATTAGTAGAAAACCTGTCTACTTATGACTGCCTCTATCAATGAACAAAAGTTTCCGTATGACACCAGAGGTAAGTCAGGAAAGCAGGTAAGTTCAAAACAGAGCAGAAAACACTTCTAAAATCAGTTCCTTCTGATATTTTGACACATCCACTGATGTGGATGGCATCTTTATGAGCACGTAATCCTATAAAATAGTCAATTCAGGAAAAAAATGAAGCACTCTGTATGTGCCAATCTCAACTAAATGCTCAGGAAGACCATACTTGAGACCTTCCTGAGAAGGAAGGGAGAGAAGAAAGGCAGTGGAGTATCCTAGAAGCAGGCACTATAAGACAACTGCAGACATCACTTCAAAATTTAGAGTCATAATATAAAATCACAAGAGCTAGGATTACCAAATCTTGGGAAATAAGGGTCTTGCTATTAAGCAAAACAAAACCAAAAAACCCCACCCCCAAAAAACCATAATTATGAAGAGCAATGAGAAAGTTCATTTAAACTCATTCCTCTTCTGTCTGAGCTTCCCATTCATAAGAGACCAGTGAAGGATGGTAGTTATTGTTAAACTTTACTATTCTAAAGAGCTTCTTCCACAGCACAGATTTAAAATTAACTGTAGCACAGCACAGAGATTACAGTCTCACAAATTTAGTAATATCAACAGAATAAAAGCCAGCAGAATTGCAAAGCACAGGCCAGATCAGTGCCCAGGTTCCCACTCCCCACAGAGGACAAGAAAAGCCATGTACAATGGGTTTTTTGTCAGGACAGCAATGGTGGCAGGACAGGACACTGCCTATGCTGGCAGACCCAGGCACAGGAGAATGGAGCAAGTCTTAGACCAGTACCCAAGTGACCTGGCTTTGCTCCATTTCTCAGACCTACCTTCTTGCCTCATTGTAAGTCATTCATTTGACCTGACCAACTCTTCCTTGGCACCTTCACTCTTAGAAAATATTTTTTTCCAACCCATTTCATCAACATTTCTGTTCGGGCATCTCACTGACTGTGAGACCCTACAAAACATCAGGAACAAGGGTCCCTTGAACAGCTGTCCCTCAAAATATTTGTCTCTGATACAAGTCCTTGTTCCGCTTGCCTTCATGGCCTTAACACCACATTCATTTTGACATGCTCTGATCAGTGGTTTTATATACACACACACACATATATCCACCTCAGATATTACAAAGTATGTTAATAATAAAGCTGGTCCCCAATTCAGTTAGCATACTTTGAGCATACCAAGCAAACAGATTCTGCCCTCAATATCTCACATTAGAAACAAGCCCCTCGTAGAACTCCTTGGCCCTCACCATTATCACAAGGCACAGAAAATGCAAAAGTACTGCAAAGCCAAAAATTGTCTTTTCTCTCATCCCATCTTCAGATGCCTAACATCAGGCAGGGAAAGCTTTAAGGTATTAACTTCAAATTGATGAGATTGATGGAATAAATTATTTTGGTAGGTTAGCATTAACTTCACTGCATGACAGATGCTTTAAACTTTTTCTTAATTTTCATATCATGAATCAAGTGAGGGCTTTGGGAGTCAGATGAGGTAACAAAAAGCTTATTACCAAGGGCAAGTACTCAGCTTTGTCTTCACGCTTTTCACCCCCACTTCATTAAGCTATTCCAGGGATACATGCATCTTCAGAATTTTTCTAGTTACCCAAGTGATTACTCCTCTAAATTGTTCAACTAAGTGGACAAAGGTATCTCCATAACACTACCTCAATAAGGTAATATTTACCTTACATCTGTTTTTAAATTATAAGACTGGAGAGAACTAATCATCAGCTTTTAATGACTTAAGAGTAGCTAAACTATGTTAGGTTGAATTTTAGGATCAGTATTTACCTATAGTGAAAATACAAAGTAATCATGAGAGCAAAAAATGATTCAAAGTTGTATTTGATTCCCGAATTTTGCTCTGTCCAAAAATTCTTGTCAAAGAAGTCAGGAGAGGAGTTTTTCTATCTTTACAACTAGACAATTAAGTTTAAGATGTTCAGCTGTTTTCCACATCTAGTCACTGAAAGTGTTAACCTGAAGCAAACAGAAAATTGACCTAATATCAGGTTTTATTCTAGGAACAAAGAACTCTGGAACAACAGGCTAACAAGACATTTCTGAAAGCAGTCTGGATGTTAACATTCCTAAAACAGTCCTTACTTAAATACAGTAAACTAAGCTAAACTGCACCTAGAATAAGAAACAGGCAGGCAATGGTCTAAAAATACTCATTTCCTTCCATTCTGCAGCATGGAAAAGAAACTGCCACATTTGCAAACACAAACAGAAGTGAGAGGAATAAAGCCTACACAGCACAATGTAGCAAAGGAAGAAATAATGTCATTCATACCTGCTTGGAAAAGAAGCTTAGAAAGGTCCACAAGCATTTGATAACCAGGTTTTCTTTTTTATTCCCCTAGTTCCTTGATAATCTCTGTATAAAGGCAATCTTTCCTTTGCAATCTACATCTAAAGTCTCCCATGTAATGGAGTTGTGTGTCAGTCAGATTACTCCTACAGAGCTCATGCGAACATTTTAACAGAGAACATAAAGCAGCTTAAATGTTCAGCTTAAACTTCTACTGCTACTTAGCACAACACTTTAACATACTATCATACAACAAGTTACAGTTTTCCTGCCCTCTGCACTACCAGTTTCCTCAAGTTTAAATAAATAGATACTTTCTAGACATCGTTCTCAGGGACAGCATCTGGAGTCTTCAGTTTTAAGCAAAAAAAGAGAAAAGAAAGCAAGCAAGCTCCTGTGCCAGCAGAACAAGCACAGCTCTCTGAATACAGATGCAGAGACGGTTGCTTTGGGATCCAGAGACACTGCTGGTGAGCCAGGACTCCATGCTCTGCTTTACAGGCAGGACTAGCAGCACTCTCCTTGCCAGGGGTATAGAGGAGGAGGATGAGGAGGAAGGATCCAAATGGGACATGATTTTCCATCTACTGCAATCTCCAGAATGCAAGCCTATTCCCATCTAGCATGTTTTCATAGACACCCTCAATCAGTTCATGGCCTCTTTGAGATCTGAAGTTCAGTAGTTTCATTTGCAAAACAACTTTCAGTAGGTGAGAAAGGCTGTTAATGCCACTCACAAATAACTAATTAGACTAAACAAGGTGAGAATTAAGCCAAATCGGATGGGGCCACTCTAGGTGCTGTTGCTGAGGCACAGGTGGGGAAAAACAGCACCCTGCAAGCACAGGAAGACTCTTTGATGTTAATCCTACTGTTTGGTGGGATATAAAGGTCATAAGACAGCAGTGGTAAAAGTGCCACCCAGAGTGGCACATTCAAACAGCTGACAGACTCAAAACTCTTTGCTTTGTCCCAACATGAAGGCACAAGACTGTCCAAAAATCAACACCCTCTGTTCTAGAAATTGGTTAGATCAATTTAGTTGCTGTAATGAAGTCCTTCAGCAGCACTGACAAGTGTCACTGCACACAGCTAGGGCAGCAAGAAGGAACTAAGAAGAGAGGGCTGGCACTAGGATATGCAGTCATGCGGAGCACTGAAATAATAGAGCGGCAATCCTACATTAGCTTAAGTTCCATAAAACACAGCAGAGTTCAATAGACAATGTAAACACAGTATTTTCTAATTTGACATTCAGTGTGATTTTGTGCGCTCCATCAAGTCTCATCATTCCTTATGACAAGAATTTCTGTTCTGATGGCTGTATTTCACAGGTATGAGGCAAAAAAAGACAAGGCTGGGGCATTTGACAACAGAGACAGACGAGAATTCTGGAATCTAAAAAGGAACAGAAGGAAGTCAAAATCATAGAATCAATTCATCATGTGTTTCCACCGAGATAATCAGCAATTATATGGTAAACAGTGATAGTACTTAAAAATTAGTATTTTTAGATGATGTTAAGTTTAACTGCTGTTTTTCTAATCATCTTTGACTTTGAGATAACACTCAACTAATACTAGTCATAATTTTGCTATTCTAAAGACTAGATCTCTCAGTAACTTGTTTACAACAGAAAAACCAAGGAATACATGCTTCTTGTTTATTACGAGACATTTGGAATTTGTCTTGAACATATTTCTGTAGCAAAATAGTTTCCTCACTTGGCACCATAATCTTTAGCAACTTCTCCTTCTAATGCTTCTTACCAGTTTTCTTTCATTACTCTCCTTTTTGGCTTTAAACTTCTATTTTGCTTATTTGTAGGTCTTCATATAGAAATTATGACACCTTCTTATCACTTCTCACTCATCAACAAAGTGCACCTCACCTTTTTTTGCATCTCCAAGTTACTAATTTTGACATGCCTCTATGTATGAAAATGCTTTTTATTTTAGTGAGCCTGGCACTTGTCACTTCTTTCATTTCCAGCTTAAAACCCACAAACCCCTTACTTAACTTCAAGAACTTGTCAGTTAACAGTCAGTTTTAAGAGCTTTTACACTTAACTCTCAGAAATAAACACCCTGAAATAAATTATTAGCCCAACTCACATGTTGACCTCAGACACCTCAAAGCTAAACTCATGCTTCCACCAGCACCAGTGGAAGTATCAGAACTTACACGTGGAGTGAGCAGAATTAACCAGGCTGAACAAACATGCATTTCATCACTATCACCGCCAACTGATCTTCAAACAATCTGCAATCCCATCCAGACTGCTACAGCTGCATGCTAAGTTTCAGAAAGAATCACTGGTCCATATCACAAGATGAGAATTGGATTATTTCTATCAAGGAACTGAATTAGACTCCTAGAAAGGTAAACAAATTAATTTTATGTTCATAAGTAACAAATCAATTTGAATCATCCCACTGAGCACTGCAGGAACTATAAAGCCTCTTTAATTCACTCTAATTCATGGCTATTACCATGCCAGCAAGTCCCTCCCTTCTGATAACTTACAGCCTAGTAAACACTACTGAATTTTGGAAGCAGTGGTTGCATCTATATTGAGCTGTAAACAGAAGTGACAGATCCCAGTTTCCCTGATTGTTCACACCACACATATGAAACACATCCTGAAACTCCTCCCAAGACAGGACACTCTAGTACCATTCCTGATGGGCCTCCAGAGCAGTTTGTTCCTGAGCTCACTGAAGCCATTCCTAGGACAGCTCCAACTCCCATTTGCTCCAGAGACGTGCCTTGCACTGTCAGGCAACTTCCCACCATAACAGTGAGATTCACTACAAGCATACAGGCATACACAGTCCCTTTGTAAATAGACCAGTATGACCACACATGGTACATGGAGAAAATCAAGCCCTGCACAGCCCCCTGCAGAGACTGACATGGGAACAGGTACACAGGCCTGCATGGTAAATGTCAGACTGTGCCAAGTGCTGTGCCACGGGGATGGGCCCCAAAGATGGAAAGGAACAGCCACATCTGGACTAGGCTGTCTCACTGATGAGATGCAGGGAAGATGACTGTGCTGGAAACACAACAGCTGCATCAGTACTACCCTTGGGTATTGCTATCCAAATAGCATGAAGAAACATTTCTTCACTGGTAGCTCATGGGCTCGCTTTGATTGTGCTAGTGGAGGCTGGTAAAGACAGAGTATTATCTGTTAGTTGTTCTCTAACTAGATTATCAACCACTTTGCAAAGCATACTTCAAAATATAGCTTATACTTCAGAGAGGCACCTACAATGAGTTCTAACCCCAAGTTATCAGGTAGGTATCAGGGCTTTACCCAGATGGAAGTTACTTTACTTGTTGGAAGTGTAATTACAGGAAATAAAATCAAATTTCAGGAAACTCTGCAGCATTTTGACAAACTGAGCAACTAAAATGCACACCATACAAGTTGTGCAGAAGTGTTGGCTCAAATGCCTGTGACAGATAAAACTGGAATTCCTTTACCTATTTCACATGGAATTGGAATTTACATACATTAGAAGCCTATACTTAATAGGTCAATAAAGATATTTAAGCAATAAATACACACTACTACAGTTACGATGCATCTAACCAAAGGCCAGGACCCAGTGACTGTTAAGAGCTAGTTAGCTGTTTACATATGAACTTTTTTTATGAACAGAACTTTCCTTACATGGTACTTGAATTAACTGGTAGGCTTCAATGCATTCAAAACTTATGTACGAATGAAGAACTAGAAAAGCCTCCTTCACCCATTCCTTTGCATAAATATCAGAATAGATATTAAATACAAGAAGCCAAGCCCTAGTGTTTCCGTATCCATAAAATAGTGGCTAGAAACAAGCAGGCTTATTAGCTACTTACAGAATGCTTCCATTGAAAAGTCAGTTTTAAAGAAAGCCGTATTTAAAAACATTTTACTCGTGTATGTTAAACACCGTATAGTCTTCCCAAACTGGAACACTTAGGTGCTCCCACGTTTACTTCCAGCAAAGGCTTAACTGAAGCATCAAATACAAGTCCGTGTAGAAGAAACTGCCATTTCCCACTCTCTAACAGATTTTGTGTTTAGAAACAGAATACCTACGACAATATATGACTGCTTAACCTAGTAAATAGAATGCCATGAGTAGGAAGTACTAATACCACACTTACTTGCAAAAAAATCTGCGTTTACAGGCAAATAAAGAGGAACAGTTCTTCAGAAAGATGAACAGCATACATAGAAGACAAGATGATAGAATCACAGAATGGCCTGGGTTGAAAAGGACCTTAAAGATCATCTAGTTTCAACCCCCCTGCTGTGGGCAGGGTTGCCAACCACTAGAGCAGCTGCCCAGGGCCCCATCCAGCCTGGCCTTGAATGCCTCCAGGGATGGGGCATCTACAGCTTCTCTGGGCAACCTGTTCCAGTGCCTCACCACCCTCACAGTGAAAAAATTTCCACCTAATATCTAACCTAAATCTCCTCTCTCTTAGTTTAAAACCATTACCCTCATCCTGTCACTATCAACCCCTGTAAATAGTCGCTCCCCCTCCTGTTTATAGGCTCCCTTCAAGTACTGGAAGGCCGCAACGAGGTCTCCCCGGAGCCTTCTCTTCTCCAAGCTAAACAAGCCCAGTTCCCTCAGCCTTTCCTCATAGGAGAGGTGCTCCAGCCCTCTGATCATCTCTGTGACCCTCCTCTGCACCTGCTCCCAGAGCTCCACGTCCTTCCTGTGCTGGGGGCCCCAGGCCTGGACACAGCACTCCAGATGGGGCCTCACAAGAGCCGAGTAGAGGGGCACAATCACCTCCCTCTCCCTGCTGGCCACCCCTGTTTTACTGCAGCCCAAAACACAGTTGGCTTTGCGGTCTGCAAGCGCACACTGCCGGCTCATGTCCAGCTTCTCATGCACCAGGACCCCCAAGTCCTTCTCCACAGGGCTGCTCTCAATGAGTTCTTCTCCCAGTCTATATGAGTACCTGGGATTGACCCGGCCCAAGTGCAACACCTTGCCGTTGGCCTTGTTGAACCTCATTAAGTTCTCATGGGCCCACTTGTCCAGCCTGTCCAGGTCCCTCTGGATGGCATCCCTTCCCTCTATTGTATCAACTGCTCCACTCAGCTTGGTGTCATCTGCACATTTGCTGAGGGTGCACTCAATTCCCTCATCATGCTTTAGAGCAGAATTTTTTATCTGCCAGTTAAAGTATCAGTTTTAATCATTACTTAATCAGGTTTGTTGTGAAATTTCATGACCACTAATTTCCCAAACTTCTGGCATACAAACATATTAGTTTATAAGCCCAATGGTATCTGAAACCAGTATCCTCGTCTTTTTTCTTTTTTCTAATGGCCTTAAGGTGTGAGGTGACATAAGCAGGTCACCGTCACTGTCAAGTTTTAGTGAAGGTTAACTGCTATTGTGCCACTCTAGTTAGGGATATTTCTTGTTCAATACAAGCTGCTCATAGAAGAACACTAGATGCATTTTTCAAATGTGAGAGACAGTATTTCACTTTGCGACCATTCCCAGAAATGTTAATCATAAACTGTGCATTACCGAGTACTTCGCTGCACAATTGGTATTCATATGAGGCAGCATTCAATGATGTGATTTTCCAGAAAGCAGCTAACTTACCCACAGTCTGAAATCATTATTCTATTCCTCCCAATATTTTTCCTCTACAATGAGGAAGCTGGCAGACATGTAGAAGGGGAAGATAAGTGTTTGCATATTAATAACTGGGTGAATTCCACCCATATTCTTCCTGAGGTACTTCAGTGAATTATTGTGATATGAAAGTTGCAGGGTCACCAGGCCAGCAATTTTTCAAGTTTAAACAGACTCATTAGATTTGTCCAGAGACATATAGAACATCAAATCAAACCTCTGTTCGAGGTTCCCATTTTCCAAGGTTGCAGAACTGTTTGGATGGCTGGATTTTGTAAAACCACTTTGAACTTGAACATGGTATTGACAGTTAATATTCTTCCTTGACAGAATCCTCCTGCCAGGGTGTCCAACTATTCTTTTCCAAATAATTCCAGAAACAGAGCAACGTGTGTAGGATGTTGCATATAAGTGACGACAAAGTCCTCTGAATCAGCAAAGTCTTGAGTTTCACAAGAACAATAGCCAGTGGCAGAAGTAGCAAGACAACAAGACAAGTACGACAGTGGAACAGAAGGTAACTTTTACAGATTTGAAGATTGCCATGTTCATCTCAGAGTGCTGAAGAGCAGCAGTATTGCTTAAATCTAGGATTTAAGGCTGTTACTAAGGAGCAGAAGAGATGGACTCTTTAAATATACTTTCATGCTAAGTAAAACTGTTCCCAAAAAACAACTGGGGAAGTAGTAGATTGTTTTCCTTTGTCTACAAACTTCGCTCCAGAACAATATTAATTCTCAAATCCTGCTAATGATTAATGCCTTCTTTACGTCTGTCTTTAAAAGTCAGACCAGTTATACTCAGGGTACTCCTCTCTCTGACCTGGTAGTCTCGGCTGGGGAGCACACTAACCCCCTGTGATTCTGGAAGAAACAGTCAGAGACTTACTACTCCAACTGGACTGCCACAAGTCCATAGGGCCAGATGAGATCCACCCGAGAGTGCTGAGGGAACTGGCGGAGGTGATAGCCGAGCTGTTTTCCATCATCTATCAGCGCTCCTTGTTGACTGGTGAGGTCCCAGAAGACTGGAGGCTTGCCAA
>VZTO01010612.1:19761-60930 GCA_013400615.1 Syrrhaptes paradoxus
TTCTCAGAAAGGGTGGTCAGGCACTGGAATGGACTGCCCAGGGAGGTGGTAGAGTCAACGCCCCCGGGTGTATTCAAGGGAAGACTGGATGTTGTGTTGAGGGACATGGTTTAGTGGGAGCTATTGATAATAGGTGAACAGTTGGACTGGATGATCTTTTAGGTCTTTTACAACCTTGGTGATTCTATGATTCTATGAAAAGGCCCTTATAATGCCTTTCAATCCATCCCAGTAATAGAAATATTCCAGCTTTTGTTACAACCTGATTTTAAAAATTAATTATTAATGTGGACAAAAAGGGAGGACTTTATAAAAAAGATGTGTCTCACATTTAAGGTCAGCAAATACATAATTACTAGTAAAAAATATCTCATATCTTGAGTGGCCCATTAAGATATGTTGTGAGAGACAGGGGCAGCATTTGCATTCAGATGTGAGGTAACTTAGGGAATCTAGAGTTCAACGCTCACGCTTCACAGAAACCCCATCAAAATCGATCATTACTTAAGCATGTGCTTCAGTGCCTGTGTCTGGGAGCTCTACTATTGTGCACAGCCAGACACGCTGCCATCCGAGCTCTGCAGCGCTTCTCAAGTACCATGCCTACCTAGGACTCAAATCAGCAAGCCACAACCTATTCCCAAGCACTGCCAATCATTTCCTTGTAGGAACCCAGTTCCTATGTACGTCTAGATGTAGAGAGCTTTGGATGCCTGGGCAGTAGACTTGCTAAAGCAGACAAAGGAAATCATTCTGTGTTTTGTAAAAGAACAAAACTAAATATTGACATGGTAGGGACATACAGCTGGATGTTGAAAAAGTACTTGGCAATCAATAACCAGAAGCTGAAAGTAAGTTAATCCATGAGAAATTGTTCCTGTCTAATTGCAGGTTAACTCTTTTAGCGTCACACAAGCCTGTGAAAAACACCACTAGTGCAAAAGCACAAGTGCTCTGGTTTCAAAGTCAATTGGCCAAATAGCTGCTTAGGACCCCAGTTACTGCATGCAGTGATCTGACAACACAGCTACACAGCAGGTACAATTACAAATGCTTATTTTTGTTGGCATGGAAAACACTTTATACCCTAAGAAGCCCTGACATGGCTGCACATTCCACAGTAAGTCATGTGTTGGAGAAAACACTGGTTTCTCCAATATCACACAGTACATTCTTTTAGACTTTGTACAGACAAGCCAGGGCTAGCAGGCTGTTGGAAACAAACAGGGACAAGAAGTAGGAATTGTGAGAATACATGTCAAAGATTATTTCACTAACGCTTCACTGTAAAGCATTGAGCATTTAAAGCTCATTCTTCAGATTTCAAAACTCAAGGAAGATCTAACTATATGTCCTGTTACAAGAATAGCTTCAAGATTAACTATGGACTCAGGACTATAGCATACCATTTACAGAATACATCATTTAAAAGAATTTTAAAAACTCAAATTCTAAACCCCGGCAACACTACCTATTATGATCTTTACTATGAAAGACACCATTGAAAGGGGAAAAAATGCCATTTCTCAAGCAGCTGAGACTCAACCTAGTGGTCAGTCTCAAAAAACCTTTCCAGACTTGAGCTTCAAAACTGAGGAGCAAACGGACAGCGATAGCTCTGAGTCTGGATCTTTTTGAACACCCCAACAGAATAAACAGGCACTGCTGCAGCAAAAGGTAGGTCTATCCCATCTGTAGAGACACCTCCCTTGTGCCAGCCCCTGTATTTCTACAGCCATGCAGTCAGCTAGGTTCCAGTACTGATGTGGGTTACTTGCACAAACGTTTGTGCTGCAGCCGACAACAGGAAAAAGCAGCTTCTGTCTTCTGTTATTCCCACTTTTTGGTTGCAAAACTCAGTGAAAACTTAACGATCAAGAGGTTGACAAATACAGCCACAAAGATGGACAAAACAGTGTCTGTGAATCACTTGCATGGGTATGAAGGAAGAAGAGAAACCTGAGAGGAACTATATATTTCAAGTTCTTCCCACTTTATTCAGGTAAATGTGAAAATGAGTGATGCAGACTGCTTGAGTTAGCTAACTTGATATTTGTAGCTAAGAAAGTCATTCCTAGATACTGTAAATGCCAATATATGCTTGTAGCTGGCAATCCAGAAGCATCTATTGCATGTTTTAACAGTGTCCCCCCAAACTAATTTTTTTAATGACGACTGGCATTCACCACTACTTGCCACCAGAGAAGTGTGGCAGAATGCAATGTGTTGCCAGAAGCAAATTTGTGATGCAGTTCCAGAAAATCAATACTGTATTCAAACACAGTTCCATTACTTTGCAGAACGGAACAGATTACATTAATACCACTAACAGAATTCTGTGTAGATACAGCAAAACCCAGCACCGCATGGTGCAAGGCTTAGGTGGAATAAAAACCACAGCTCCCTCTAGACTCCCCTCTCCCCTCTAACCTCCCTGTCCTGAACACAATACTAATTTTGGTGGATCTCACAGAGCCTAGCCTTGAAAAAATAAAAACTAAAATACTCACAACAGAATGGGGAAAAGAAACCTACTATCAAAATTAGATCTAAAAGTAGATCTTTCATAGTGCAATGCTTCTACACCCATTGCACCTTACCTTTAAGACTGAATACCTCTGAAAAAGCCTCACAGAGAAAACAGCATGAAACCCTGAACTAGAAAGCCTGCTCTTGCAATTTTTTTTTTTTTTACAAAAACCTAAGTAGGTTTTTAAATACACATTTCAACCTAACATGCTATGTTTCAAAAAATAATAATAAATGGATTCAGTACTCCAATTTTTAAGTAATACAGAATACTTTGTCTCTTTAGTCATTGCTACAGTTTCTTGTTACTAAGACTATGACGGGCCACATGGGGAAGCCTGAGATGTTTCTCAAGTGCAGG
Source organism: Syrrhaptes paradoxus (assembly GCA_013400615.1). Classification (NCBI taxonomy): domain Eukaryota; kingdom Metazoa; phylum Chordata; class Aves; order Pterocliformes; family Pteroclidae; genus Syrrhaptes; species Syrrhaptes paradoxus. The sequence continues at coordinate 22,652 of VZTO01010612.1, forward strand.
ACTGTCTCAGATCCAAAATTCACATTCTTAAAACACAAGCATGCTTAATTTCTGTATGAATATATACATATACTCATGTAAGTTCCGTTCCAGCTCTGGTCTCAGCCTCCTTGCATATCTCTACACCACACTTGCTCCCTTGTTAAGAGCCTCTTAAACTACAGCTTCTGGAATAGAAGAGACATCAGCTCTTGGTAATTACTTTAGGCCTCAACACCTCCAAAAATTGAAGATACCTAAAAGAGTAGAAGAACTAAGCTTCCAATCTGTATGAAGTGTTTGCATTGTTTAGATGGTCACTGATCTGGAATATACTGGAAAACCACAGGCTCAGCTAAAATGATGTCCCAAGTACCTATACTAATGAGAAACTACTCGTAATTTATTGTTACATCACAAGATAATGCTCTTTTCTTTTAAGTACACTAGCACACAGGCATAGATCTGGAAAACTGTGATTTAAAGAGTGATCAGCTAAGAGCTTTACATCAAAATACAGGCTTAAGAGACAATCATAAAGAATATTTCCCAACAAAATTCCCAGAAAATTGATATCTAAATTCTACTTATCACTTTTACTATCTAGCAAATAGAAACATTCCAGTGCCAGTCAGGTGTCATTGCCACCCCCAAATGGTGGTCTGTTGCAGTATTTCAAGCTATTGCAATCTCTAAGGCTTCAAGACCGAGTTATTTCCTCAAATAACAGGAATTGTGGTAGGGCACGTACTGTTTGGGCGTCAGAAATCACAAGAACACACACAAAAAGCATTCATCTGATGTTTGCCTTGAGACACTGAGAATAAAAATAAACTCAACATGATGAATGTGAAGGACTGACTTAAATGTTTATTTTCAGCAGAACTACAATTTCACCCAGAAAGCTGGTCTATATGATCCTTATAATGCATGGAAATACTGAAACAGATCAATCGCAACCTTAAGGCATTACAAATGCCTTCACTAGGTCAGCACAGGAATCTTCTCCCACGGTGTTTGTGACACTCATTTATATGTTGCCAGGCCAGAAGAGTTGCTTTACATTTCTCATGCTTATTTCATGGTCATAAAAGTACTCTGACAGAAGACAATTTAAGCATGGTAGAGGTCTCCACACATTACCACCTGACAAAGTAGTTCATTAACCACTTCAAGCTGATTTACATACAGTCCATCCAGCTTTGTGGGTATTATCTATAGGAAGTGATGTTGATCTGTTTTTGTTACACTCTCCATGCTGCTACAGAAGACAGCATGAACTACTTTGCTGCCATTGCTTTCACACAATAAGCATCTAATTTTACCTGAGATAGCAAGATGGCCAGGAATTGCAGTCACACTGAATGAACTACTGCCAAGAAGCTGCACCTTCTGCTCTTATTATCTGCAGTATTTCTATGCCAGAGGAACACAGCTGATGGAACTGTTGCTAAGATGAAGTTTGGAGAAAGCTATCATTAAGCCTTATGGGAGGGGAAAAGACAGGCTAAAGAACCTGAGTCAGGTCAAATTCATCAGTCAACAATGTTTCTGGCTCCTAACAGCTTTATAGTGTTCATGTCTTGTTTCCCAGCTAGAGAAAGGAAACTGAAAAGTTCAAGGACAAGACCATGTTTGGAAACACGTATACAAAAGCAAGACAACAGGCAGCAAACCAAAACCAATATCCATAGCAAGATTTGTCTACCCCATATGTTCAGACAGTATAGACTGTCACATATTTTTTAATTTTAAAGCTTCAATCAGGCTTTGTAAAAATTAGTACATCCTACAGTTTAGAATTAGCATGATTTGTCAATTCCCTTACAACTATAGTATCCTCTCTTCAAAACGGGACCCTATATCCTCACCACTTTAGAGAAATGGATTTGACTAACTTCCCGTCCTTCAAAAAGGGTATGTGCTAGGAGGGGATCAACCAGCACCAGATATTTTCCTGACTGCCAAAAATTAAAATAAAATACTTACTTCTAGACAACTACAATGCCAATAATTAAATCCTAAAATACCTCCCACAATATTCTCCACCCAACTTACGAACCCTAGTATTCTAATTCTGCCATCTCAAACTGACACATATCATAACCACCTTTATGAAGATAACATACTAAGTATAGTCCAACAAAAGTGAAGTTAAAGTCTTTATAAAGGTACCTTGATGAACGTGACATGACAAAGACAAGCACATCTTACAGAAGCTTTTACCTTGTAACTTCTTATAATTCAGCAAGAGTAAAGGGAAAAGTTAGTACGATAAATTTGTCCACAGCACAGAAGGCCATAAAAAAGTAGTCACAGAGGCTACCCATTAATAAACCATGAACTAATCCAAGAGATTAAGTTTAACAGGACATAAACTTCTCACTGCTACCAGAATTGACAGCTGTGCAGCTTCCATACTGTGTCTAGTACGAAGTGTATTAATTTCAACCTAAGTAATGACTACATCACAGTCCACAAATACAAATCTCTTAACTCCCCTAACCCCAATTAAAAGTAAAAGCAGTACCAATGACTAGTAAGATAGTGATGTTTTGCAGCTTTAACATGGAATTTACCTCATCAATGTATACAATAATTTAGGCTACTAATACATACTCTGAGTATGTTTACTTAAGATCTATTTCTTGATGATTTTTAATGTCATCAAATCTCTGCTCAAAGAAGACTGCACAATACCGACAGCCTCTGTACTTCTCAGTACTGGGAATACAAGAGAGACGAATTATGTGCTAGGACAGAACATACTGAGATCATCTTATTTGCACAATTAAAGAATGCTATTGCCTCTTAAAAAGCACTATATTCCGTGTGATCAACACAACAGAAGGGCCTACACAAATAAATGGTTATATCACTCAACAGTGACTATTGATAAGAACTTGTCTTTATGCAACAGGGATGAGGAACTAGGAGAGGAAAGGCAGACTGGCAGGTAGAGGAGCAAGAATGGACATCCTGTGTGCCTGGCCGATGGAATCCCCAGGGCTTGATTCATTTACTTTCTCCTCTGAGACACCCACAGACAAGCTATACAGCACTAAGAGTGTCTCCTGCAAAGCAAGTATTTAATAGCAGCACTGGCCCAGAGACCAGTCACCCACAGCTTCATAACCCCCACGTACACAGCACATAATTACCTGGCTTGCCTGGTGGCATTCAATGTGCCGAGCAGGCTGAACTACACTGGCAGAACAGTGACTGCTTCACTGTAACAAGTGAAAATAAGCAAGTCACAGCTGGTTTGGCAAGCCAATTCCTCTCCCCAGTTTCATGTTTTCTGTGTTCTGACCATTGGAATAGGTAAACTCTCGACCAGCAAGGTACTACAAGCTCACTATACCAGCTTTTGCAGGATAGCAGTACCCACTAAACATGGAATATAGTACACAGACCCTTGTGCAGCCAGGTGCATGGATTATCAACCATTTTGCAACTTGCTTCCAGAGCACTCAATTTTAAGACATTGGTAGAGTATCAGAATTTTTGCAACTGCAGTGATAAGAATCCAGTACACCTTGGTCTAGAAATACTCTGAAATCCATGGGCAACTGCATTTAGATGTTAATACAAAACAGCTACTGAATCAAGACCTCTGCTCTGAACACTTAACTGCAGATCCGCAGAGTTGGTGCTGTCCCTGGCTTGGGTGTGCTTGCTAACACTTAAAGAGCAGGGAGCTTACCAGTAACACGTACCTACATTTCTGTTTTTGTCTGCCTTGTTAGAAGATGGTCCGCAAAGGAACTCTATATTGCAATACCCCAATGTGCACTATCTAAGGAGTTCTCAAAATCTCTGCCAGCAAGTTTTGTCTTCTTGACCTCAATGCGCCAAGATACTACTGAAGTCATCCCACCAACTTCAGTATTTAGGATTATTTCAACTCCCTCTACAGATACGAATTTGTTCTGTTCGTTACAAAGCTATGACACTAAAACACCAACCGTACCAGAACACATGAAATGGGGGAGGGTTTTTTGTGTTTAAGTCAGGTTTTTGTTTTCAGAAATGCTCAATTTAATTCTGGAGAAAGAACTTTTACTCCTCTTCAACAGTTCTCTGTACTTGTAATATAATACACTTAACTGATGTGTCTACAAACGCAATATTGATTTTAAACCAATAAGGGGTTTTCTATTATTTGAATTTTAAAAGCTACATAATTCTGTATCTGCTTAGCAGTTTTAAGAATATATCCCCAAAACATTATAATTTAGCCTTTTGGCTAAATGTGTTTTTGAAACACATTATCACTTTCTTGAATATATAGATAGCTGCAAGCTTGGGTTTATTCTGCTTGGGATTTTATATATGTATATATGGGAGGGAAGACAACAGGAAAATAAAAACTAGCCTAAGAAGTCATTCCTTCCTACATCTTGTACCATGAACCCCAGTGACTAGGACAGAGCCAAGGATGCAGCTGTTACCACCCCACATGCAAGGAAGCTAATAGATTGGAGACCGCCAAGTGTCCTTAATAGCTTGAGGAAATACACACTTTTCACTTCCATTTGAATATACCAATTTCATATTCAAACTCCTGAATGACCAAAATTCAAAGGACAACGATTTGCAACTCTTATACTCCTAGCTCTGTCATAAAGTCCTAGAAAACCAGCACATGGTTAATGCATTGAAAGTCTGCCTCCACCTTGCAGTTAGCCAAATCATGCCAGCTTTCTGTTGAACATGGATGTGTTCGCATTCCACTGAGAGGCTACCGGAGAAGCTCGGTAGTAGGAACTATTTCTTCATTTCACTATACAAATTACTGTGGGAAGTTTCCACAGGTATCTATGTCACTTCTTTAATCTACTAATTTAGATGCGATGGGATTAATTTAAAATATTTTATTCCGTCTCATTTCCTTAAAACCTCAAGGGGACGTCCCCATTTATTAGGGGACCTGCTGTAAAGCAGATTTCCTTAGAGCCGTCTTCACTTTATCGGAAAATCCACACGTTTATCTGAAGATTCCAGAGGAGTTAAAACGAGCCCTCCCTGCTCTTAAATTTCACCTTGTGACACTAAGCTTAAAGCACCCGTTTTCAGGACCGACCATCCCTTAACGGCCGGGGGCAGCTCCTCACGGCGTGGACGTGGAAGCCAAGGCGGCTCTTCCAGCCACCGACGCGGCCACGGCGGAGGCAAACCTCTGCAGACCGCGGCGCGCCCCTCTCGGAGCACACTGCTTGTCTGTCCTCGCGCTGGTGCTCAGCACCGGCCGCAGCAGGATCCCCGCTGCCGCTAGCGGCACCCCGCTACCAACACCGCTCGCCTCCGCGCACGGTCAGCAGCGGCAGCTCGTGCCGACCCGCTCCCACCCCTCCCACGCTCCCCCCACGCCCCGGCACCAACGGCCCCCGCGAAATCCTTACCCCATGGCGGCCGGCGGCTCCGGGCACCGGCGGTGCCGCACGAGCCGCGTCCCCGGGGCNGCGCCCCCCGCGGGCCTGGCTGCCATGGCCGCCGGCCGTCCGTAAGCAGCGGCTCTGGCCCCCGGACGGGCGGCGGCGGCTCCGGGGGCAGCTGGGTCCCCTCCTGCGGACAGACCGGGCAGCGCTCGCCTTCTCCGCGAGCGGCTGGCGGCGGCTGCGGCGTTTCTCGCCGGGACGTGAGCGGCGGCCGAGGGCTCCGTGCGCCTCAGAGGCGGAGCGGGCTGGCGGTGCGCACAGGGCTCCACGCCGCCGCTCCCCCTAGCACCCCCGCCGGCAGCGCGACGGTCACCGAGGCATCTTCCCGAGGAGGCAGAGCGAGCCGCGGCACCGGCGCTGGCATCGGGCTCCTGGCGCGAGGCGGCTACCGGCGGGCTGCGGCTGCCCGCGGGCACCGGCACGCCGCGTTTCCCCGATCGGCCGGCCGCCCGCCCACCCCCGGTTGCGGAGATACGGGGCGCCGCTCCTCCTTCCCGCGGCGGCGGGTCCGCTCCTCGCCGTCACGCCTTCTGCCGCGAGCGGGCAGGCATCGTCCTGGGGCGCGGCGAGTCGGTCAGTCACGGCCGGCGGGCGGCAGGAGGGACGGCCGCCGCCAAGCCCCCGCTCCTCTGCAGAGGGGCCGCGGGCTCAGCCCCGCCGTTGGGACGGAGGGAGAGAGAGACGGACGGAGGGAAGCCGCCCAGCTTTCTGCGATCGCCGCGTCAGGCGGTGCCCGGCTGCTCCGGCGCCCCCGAGCCGCTGCCTCTGCCAGCTCGCATCCCCCGCCTCCGCCTCACACCTCCGCCACCGCCCGCCCGTGCCCTCGCGGCGGGCACGCGCAGCCGTCGCACGCAGCCCGCTCCTCCGTCCCGATCCTCCCGGGGGAAAGGAAGGGAAGAGCCGAGCCGAGCCGAGCCGCCCAGCTACGCCCCGCCCCGCCCTACGGCCCCCCGCGCACGGCGCCGAACGCAGCCTGCCCGCTCCTGCCGGCAGCGGCACCTGCTCGCTCTGCCTCCATCCTCCGCCCGCCAGCTTTAAATAGCAGACGTCAACGCGCTCCCCTACGCACTGACGTCACGCACCGCTCCCGGCGCTGACGTCACCGGGGTGCGGGGGATGATGTCAGAGTGTTCCACGCCGCCGGAAGCTCTTCCATAATAGGTAATGGCGGCGGGAGGGGGGAGAGCGGCGGGGCGGAGACGGGGGAAGAGCCCGGGACCCGGCGCGGCGCCGCCGCCTCCGTGCGCCTCCTCAGGGTGCTGGCGGCGGCAGGGCCGCCTCCACCCCTCCGCCCCCTGCGGCGCCCTCTTCACGGCAGCGCCGCGCCTCGTGCCCGCCGTGGGTGGTGGGCGCTGCGCTGTGGGTCGGCTGGAGCGGCCGGCACGAGCGCCCCAGAGAGCCCGCTGCGGGTTGCGGCGGCAGCAGCAGCTTTCTGGCCCCCGACCCCGGGCGTGGGGAGGGCAGGGCACCCCATGTCCGGGACAGCTGGTCCCCTGCCCGAAACACGTGCCCGCATCCCCCGGTTTTGCAAACACTTCAAACCGGGCAGTATCATCGACTCAACGGGAAGGAAGCACAGCAGCCATTCTGAAATTGTCCCCCAAAATGTAGATTACAGTACAGCCCTGCTAGTAGTATTGCAGAGAAACACCCAGAGCTGTGAGCTCGCCAGATCCTATTCTTTTTTCTCAGTCTCTCAATGGTGCCATGCGAACAGCATGTTGCTGACTCTAATTCAAGAGAGCACCCCAAGCTCCAGCACCACCTACTACCTTGCTGGGCACCCACCCCATCTTAGGTTCAACCAGTTAATACTTCCATTAACTCTCAAGTTTTCCTGAATTTACAAATGTTAGGTTTAACTGCTCTCTACAATCCCAATGACACTGGGATACCTCAGGTGGAACATGTATCCCAGCCCCTTGATGCTTTGTGGACCACTTTCAATATTTTCATGGTATTTTCCTGCTTCAGTGATGTTGTAGCCACCAAAGGAGTATTAAATTACAATGAGCCCAAGAGGGAGACATCAGTAAGGTTCTAGATGTTAATCCCCCCATAAAAATTTAAGAAGAACCAAGTTTTACCCATGGATGTTGTGGCAGTGTAAAATACGACAAAACCAACAATGCTGCTATGTTTACAGCTGTTGCTTTAACAACAGGTTGTTTGCCGTCTGATAAGCTCTCTACTACCTGGGACCAAGTGTATCTCAGGAAGAGGCTAGAATGAAAGACAGTGAAGGGATTTACCTAACAATCAAATCTCCCCAGAGCAAGAACAGGCATTTTCAAATGTTTTTTTAATTCACACATGCATGTGTTTTACAGACCCCTGCTTCAACATTTTGACCTATAAAAGTAATCAGCTGTGGGAAGAGTGAAGATGACAAATTAAATATCAAGGGAACCCTTCTCCAAACAAAAAGAGCGTAAGAAACCCAGCATGAATCATTCTCAGCAGTAGCAGCCAGACTGCCTCACAAGGGAGAAAACAACAGCTTCCTCAGTTTCCCATTTCTCACACACTACCTCGTAACCTAAAGTAAAGGCACTGAGCTACAAAAGCTTTGGACTGAGTGGCAACAGTCAACGTTTGTTGTGGGCAATGCTCAAAACATGCATGGTTATGATGAGGCTGCATTGCTTTTCTGGACTGTCATTGTCATTTCTTGTTTGGGTTTCACATGCTAGCTCTGAAACATATGAAGCTCTATGTATTTTCCACTAAAAGTCATATTGTATGTACAGGCTTCTATCAGTAAAACTCTTTAAGGCAGTCCCCAGTGTTGGTGGGGGAAAGATAAAGATGCACAACAGCTCTTTCTTCCATATGATAAGAGTGAAAGAGACTACAATCAAAAATAATGCAGACTAGGCAAGTATAAACAACACACAGTTTATAAATGTATTGCTTAATGTTGAGTAGCTAGGAACATAGATTCGTTAGCTTCTAAAAGTCCAACATTTTGCACGCAGTAGCAGCAGGTCAAGAGCAAAGAAACTAAGGCTCTAAATCCACATATGAGTAACCCTGTTGCATCAGTTTTGTTCTTTCAGCTCAAGCTCACACACTAATGCAAATGCTTTAGTATTTCATTATCTCCACAGCATCTTGTTTAGATCTCACTGAGATGGCTCCATCTGTCTCTGCCTTTCACCTTGTTTACATATTGGGCTTGCGTGAAGTATGTTTTCTCACTGTATGGGTGCAAAACCAGAAATCCCTGAGACTGAAGATAAAAGAAAAAATAGAAAAGAAACCAAACACACACTGAGCTCTGGGGGAGAGAATTGCATGTTCACTTGAGAATCTGTGGTGCAAACGGATTCAGAGGCAAAAAAAACACTGCTATCTCCAGAAAAACCCCATGTGGGATACCAAGAGTGTCACTACTGACTTGTGAAATACCCTGTATATTTTTTTGCTCCTCTGTAAGTAATAAAACGTGAGTACTGCGACAGAGAAGATCCCAGGTGGGGGAACAGAGATGTAGGGACAAAGAAAGCATAATTCCAAGTAAATCTCACGGTTCGTCTTTTTTTTCTTCTTAATTCTTCATTTAAATAGTGTTAATTGATTGTTGCAGTTCAGTGTAGAAGCTCCACATAATTAATTCCTTCCCTTCCATATTTATTGTTTCTGTTCCTCCAGGTCTGAATGAGCTTTCTCTAAGCCTTAAGCTTTGTTTCAATTACACCCTTTCACAATTTTCATCAGTTTCCAGGTTGATTTGTTTGAATTAATGTTATTTGTCTTGCAGAACAAGCCTTTGTTTATGCTTGCCAAGTTTACTGAAATCATTTCACTGTCTTGCCATTCCCCAAATTAATATATGGTACAAAAACATAGTGACATATCAGCTAAGGCTGAACAGTGCATGCAGGTAGAAAGCAAGCAAGCTAGGTGATTAAATCATAGACATTAACAGGAGAAACAATACACATCTTGAAGGCTGAAGTAATATAACATGGAGAAATTTCATAGAGATGACAAGAGACTCAGCCCTGAGTTGGTGGGTCTGGGTTTTTTCGCCGGCTGTTTTAGAAAACTTGTCCAGAGCACTCTGATGAAACCAGTCTTCAGTAGTAGAGCACGCTGCCCCATGGAAACTGTCAGCAGGTCAGTGGCTGTTACTTTGCAAAGATACCAAGCAATGCTACAATCAAAAACGACAGGGATGGCTTCAGGCAGGGCAAAGCACAGGGTGGTGCAGGAAAAAGACTGTTGCTTGCTGCTCTGAGGTAACATATTCCTGGCATGTATATTCATAGCCAACAATCGAGCTGACAAAACCTGTTCTGACACCCTTACCCTGAATGGCCAGCCAGCTGGGGCAACACCTGTAAACTTGGCAGCAATATCGATACCTCTGAAAGGAGCATTGGGCTGAATTTAATACCTGTGGATCAAAAAAAAACCCAGATGGCTGTGCTGTCTGAAGTATCAGCCTCAGAAGGCAAGCCTGATGAGTATCAACATGGCCACTGGCTTGCCCAAAGTCCTGGAAGAGCAGCAGAACAGAGCTGAAAAAGCAAGAAGCCCTGCAAGGGTCTGCATTTTGCCTGACCCTCCACGGTACCTCAGTTTTCTCCATACAAAACCAGGCCTGTACTGATTGATCACACATTGGTTAGGAGCTATCATTCCCATGGAACAGACAAACATGCTTGTAAGAGACAGGGAATTCCCATTTCACTGGATAAAGCTCTGAAAAGATTTCAGCTGCAATTCCTTGTTCAGCTTTAGTCAGCATACTCAAAATAAAGGAATTCTAGCTGCACCAAAACCAGAGAGAAACTCTAAGGATGTTTAGGGAACCTCAGAGTTGTTATTTGGGAGTAGGCAAATAAAAACTGGCTTGTTTGGTTTATCAAACTAAAATCCAATACATCATCCCATTGTGCTCTCCAAATATTTTGGGTGAGGTTAACACAAGCAAGGGAACAAAAAGAGATGTTAAACAGCCAAAGGGTAAGTATAAACTCACTATAAATATATTTTCCTGGCACTCCAAACATTGTTGATCTTCAAGAAGCTGGTAGCTTAAAGAGTAGCACTCCAGAGTAAGGATGAGGTGCAAAAGAAACAATGACTGAAAACTAATCACAGATGGCAGCCACCGCTGCCTCCATGTGGGAGGAGGTGAAAGTAGCTGTAAGGACAGAGACATCCTTCCTGCTGAGGCTCATGGCCTCCAGATACTGCTTCCTCCTGGGCTCTGAGCTGGGGTACTACTGCTGCTCCCTTACATTCCCTGTCATTTGGTTTAATAGCAGATATGTGTAAATTCCAGAATCCCTAAGGAAACTGAGGATGTTTATCCCTTGTGAAGATGAGGGAGCCAGAACCTCACACTTCCTTCATTTCTCATCTGTTGCTGCTGTTTAGTGTCTCCTCCCTCCTCCTACTCCTTTATGCCTTTTCCTTACCCTCCTTTCTCCTATCTAATCACAAATCTTTCTCCCCACACACATGCTTCTTTCAGTGAGTGGGATCACTTCTCCATCATTTTCCCTTGCTAGATCTGTGTTTAATTTATAAATGAAGTAGAGAAAAGAGGGGAAGAGAGTAAATGGCATCCTCTTCCTTGATCCCAACATTTCTGTCTGCATTTTCATCAGTTTAGGAGAATATTCACTGTCTTATCAGGTGGGCCTGGAGTGATTCTGGAAGAATTTACATTCACCATTTTTTCTTCTGGAATAGATGAAGAAACTTAAGTGTTGACTTATATTCAAGTAAATGCAGTGCTCGCAAACTAGAACTAGATTTGTTTTTGAAAGCAACCATATGACATAATTCCCTGAGTTACCTTATGGTCCAATATTTCTAACTCTGTCCTGTTGCCAGTGAATGCTAGTTTTCCAGCGCCCACTTCCAACATTTCATTGTCTTATCCCCAGAAATAGATCGCACATCTCCTACACAGTTCTGTGGCACTACACCCCTACAGGAATTTTTAAAAGGTACTGAGCCCTGAGTAATGCTTTCATTTCTTAGTCAGGTTTATCAGTGGCTGTTATTTCCTCCAGTGTTTTTTCTGACCATTCAGAAAGTACAGTTTATGCCAGTAGACTGATTATGTCAGCTTCTCATTTCTGTCTAATTACTCTGAGTTTATCTAAATACATCACTCAGCTTTGCTTCCCAAAATTCTTGCAGGTTGTTTGTTGTTGGTGGTTTGTTTTTGGGTTGTTTTTTTTTTTTTTTGCAGTTTCAGTTAAATATTATAAAAATATTGTAAAAATACCCAGTGAGAGTTGAAATATAGCAATAATGGCATTGTGGATCTGAAACCTCTTCAACAGCATTCCTTTCTTGGCAAAACTGTACTTGCACATAATGAATCTATTTTTCTAATGTGTCCTCTGTGGATCACATCTGAGAAACTGATAAAAAAGTTTTTTCAGCCATATTTACATTGTAGACAATATGGTCTGTGTTTTCAGAAAGTGTAAGTCATAGCAATCGTAAGGCATTTTTCTTTTGGATCACTCCTTCCAAACCACATCAAGTTGATTTACAGTAAAACTAACAAATTCCAAACATCACCCATGATTTCTGTATACATTCTTTGTATCTTTTAAATAATAGGTTAATATTTTTATTTCTCAGGGTCTGAAAGCTAGTAGTGTATGAAGTACTCATTTACTAGTGAATATGAGATTGCTTTAGACTAATTAGCTTCTGTTTTTAACAGTTCTTCCCTACTTATTTTTCAAAGTTCTTGTAGAAGTTCTAACAATAGAATCTGTGAATATTGGAAGAAATGACTTTATTTTCTGCCTGAGTTTTCCTTCTTAGAGATGAGTTTTTCTGAGACTTTTAAAGAGTCACATTTGGAGAAAATTATGCTGTATTTCTATAAATCTTTCAATGAAGAACATCTGGAATTTCCAACTACTTCCACAGAGCTTCCATGTACCTGGACTTCACCTGCTGCTGAGAACGAAGTCCTAGCACATACAAAGCTTTTTTTTCCATGTGTGAAAAGATTGACCAAGCTTTGAGAAGCACTAACATCTTCATACTGTGAAGCAGAAAATTGGAATTTGGCCATAACCATTCTGAATATATTTTTGTCACTTCTAGTCTTCTTCCATTCCTCTGGCAGGTTGGTCCAATTTATAACAGGCTAAACTTCGGAAAAAAAAATACTTTTCACACACACTTGGGAATTTACCTACAAATCTCTATAGATTGCTGCAGTGCCATTCTGCAGCTCACACTTAAGGGAAAAGATGACTTTGAGACTGAGACCAGCTTGATCAAAAGTCAGACCAGCTTTTCACATTATGGGAAAACAGTCAGAAGCTCAAGCAGAAAGCATGACTAAGGACCAGAGAGAGAAATGGCAGGCAAAGAAGTGGGAATCAGTGAATCAAGGATGAAATGGACATCAGACAAAGAACCAGGGCTAAAATCCAGTGAGAGAAGTCTGAAAAAAGTAACAGGCAGGGAAACTGATGGAATGGAAAACTAGGATGGGGAAATCTAAGCTGGAGAGTAGAAGGGAGGCTTCAGATTGGTAGAGCAGTGCATAGAGAAGTCTGATATTTAGAAGCTGGAACTGGCAAGTCAAAGATAATTTAGCCCTGAGGAGTCAAAAGAGGAGAGGGTGAAATAGGGTGTGATAAAGGGCACAGAACTGTTCAAATCAGATGGGTGAAAATGGATGGGCAGTGTGCTCATCACGGCAGGCGTTTCCTCCAGATGCAGGTAAAAACCCCAGCATGTCACTCCTCTGCTGTTAGAACACAGCCGTGAAACTCACTAGGCTCCACCTGCATTTCACCCCTGACCAGTGCTGTCTGTGTAATGGTCGTAAACTGTGAATTGTACTAGTTATTCTGAATAGTTGGAGGTTTGGCCCCATGGAGGAGAGGGAAGGGAAAGGGAAGAAAGACGAGAAAATGGGAGGGGAGGGACAGGACTCATCCAAATACTGAGACTGGACAGATATAATTTGACACTTTTATTTCTTTAAAGAAACAGTGAGGCATTTCAGAAAGAAGGACATATGAAGAAATGCTAAGAACTGCAGTCAGCAAACTGCAGTCAGCCCATACAATGTTTTCCAGCAAAAGGCAAGGGGAATAGGCACTATCGGTCATTCAGGCCTACTATGAACAAATCACTGTTTAAGTACTCAGATTTGAGACAGCTTTGTTTGCAGATGGCTGGGATGCCTGCAGTCATTTCCTAATGACTTTTAAATAATGATTATTTAGTAAGTGTTTTGATTGCAATATGCATTGGGGCATCCATGCTGCAAGAGAATGGGGCACAATTTTGTATTGCAATGTTTAAGCAGAGACTCTTAAGTCTGAATAAAGCACTAGCAAATAGACAGCTGCGTCTATTTGCTAGTGCTTTGTAATATTACCATCTAAAATGGTACACTTGCACCATTGACTCCAGTCAGTAACTCCAGACCAAATGCTGATCTGCAGTTCTCAAAGAACCACAGAGGCAGGTAAATGAATGTCAGAGAAATGGCAAGAAAGACCACACTAAGGTCTCAACATCCAACATTTCTCCCTTTCGAGTGCATAGGCATTTTTTTCCCCAAAATTACTTAGGGATTTTTTTTTTCTAAACCCCCTTGGTTTTGCCATAGCACAGAGCTCCTAGAAGTTGAGGGTGTCATTACTAAAGGCAGAAATTGCTGAGGTTATCAAGTGAGCCTTTCTTTGGTAATGAAGAAAAGATGGCATTGCCTCTGAAACACTTTGGATGCAAGCTATGAGAATTGCACCTGAATTTACATGCTCTGCTGATTGCTGCACATTCATTGCAAAATCTGCAGATCAGCCATGCAATTTCTTTCCCCTGTAGTGACTGGTGCTTGCATTTTTCCTTCTGAAAGGACCTGAACCCATTAGGCATCATGCAGGGCTCAAGCATCAAAACCATAGAGGCTGTTAAGTATGTGGAGCCTTGGGAAAAGCTGCTGTCAAAACTCCAGCTATGACTGACAGAAAGGGGTGGGTGGGTTTGCATCAGTCCAGAGAGAGCTTATCTTCAGGAGAAGTAAGAAAGGAATTCTTGTTGGAGCTGATTTGGAGTCATGAACCTAATGGAAACTGCAAGCTAGTCATGTTTGAGCAAGAATGATAAGAAAGGGTATTCTGCTGGGTGCTGCATACAAGCACTTGCACTGACCGAAGAACAGCAATGGCTGTTCCCTTCTTGTATGGAGCCAGTTGTTTCAGCATCTCTCTGCCAAGAATGAGTAGTTGTAAATAAATCCTGGAGGGTTTTATGGCATGGAACATGGTGTCCAGCATAAATGTAGTCCCTCAAGTTGCTCCCTGATGATATGAACCAGCTTGCGTAAGATGTTCCACATAATCTGAAGTTCACATGCCAGCTCCCAAACTGGGGAGGTATGCCAGCTGGTGGGCATTTGCTCACAGAGCTGATGGGTGAGCCAGCAAGGTCCTCTGTGAGGGGTGGGATGGGTCTGAGAGTGGTGCAGGGCTGCTCCTGCTTAGCGATGCACGGGTGAAATCTGCTGGCCAGATCAGAAGGGCGTGGGTGCCTCTCTCCTTGCCTGTGCTGAGGTAGTGCTGGGGCTGCATCATGCCCCTCAAAGCCCAGGTGTCAAAGCTCATCCAGAGAATCCAAGCAGTAAAAATAAATCAGCAACTACAAGGACAGAGTCAAAAAGCACTGATGAAACCATGAAGGCTGGAACAGGTGTGACTTCATCCATAATGTGGGCTTCTTTGGGAAGAACACTGTTAAATGGGGTCGTGCCTGGCACAGGAGATAGAACCCTTACTGGCAGTGACTATGGTGTTGCTTTGGCTGTCTTAGCACGTGCAATACCCGCTGAGCACGGCAAGTTGGCAGAGATGTGCAGTGCCCCTTTGTCAGGCAGGTAGGGCTTGGCAAGGAGCCCCCTGGAGAGCTGTGATACGGTCCCTTCCAAAACCTGAGCAGCAGCATGCCATGCTGTCCATAATTAGAAACCCAGGACTGAAGGCAAAACATGCTTCTTTTTTATTGTTTGGTTGGTTTTTTTCTTCCCTCAATTATCTCAGGTGAAATATGAGCTTTTTAAGAAGGGCCAATATCTCAGTGTCTACAACTACTTGGAAGAATTCCTTGCTGTGTCTTTGGGATTCAGACAACACCAGCCAGTGCTAGGATTGACAGCTGACATGAACACAAAAGTGGGCTTTTGCCTCTTTATGTAGGTAGCAGCTCAAAGAGCTCAGAATTGTGACTCTTGTGTCCTTGCTGCAGTGTCTGCTTAGCCTTGCACAAAGACAGCTTCAACCAGTGCAAAATGAAAACTGCCAGTGCTGGAGTGGGATGTTTCTCCTGACATAGATGTTCTCCCAAGGTCCAGTGCATCCTGCACCACAGAGCAGGATTAAAATTTGAAAGATGAACAGCAGGGTCTGTTACACACCTGGGCTCCTTGTTCTTCTTGCCCTGCCTGGATTTCCTCAGTTGCCCATCCCTAACAGCTGTTTCCAGCCTTCTCCTCTCACTCTCTGGTTGCCTGTCACTCCCCTCTTCACTGGCCTGTTTGCTTGTGAAGAGCCTGGCAACTTTTCAATTCAATAGTATTGTTAGACAGGTAAAGCCATGACAAATTTGAAGCAATTCTGCTCTTAATCAAAGCTAGCTTATGTTACCTTCCTCCCTGGACAAGCTCTTCAAGTGTTCACTTTCTGGAAGGACTGGAGGCACCTGCAATGGAAATGTGTGAGTTAACAGGTGTCAATGACCTACCTGCCTAATTGCTACCATAGGTCTGAAAGGCAGATCCCTTGGATGTGTTTGCTCATCTCAGTTGAGCCAGTTCTGGTGGCATCACAGCACAAAGCATGATGGCCAACATGCATCAGCCTTGCTCTGCACTTTTGCAGAGCTGCAGGCTGGTGTGTGACCTTGATTGTCCCTGCAGCAGCACTCCCACCTTGTGAGCAGGAAGCTTTTGTTGTCACACTGTTTGTGACCCTGACATACCTGGGCTGTTTCTTCGGCCACCCCTGGTGCTGGTAACTCTTCGGTTGATGCACTGGCAAGCCCAGCCACCTCCTCCTCAAAGAGATCCCCGTGGTGCTCAATGAGGCACTCCACCAGCTGTGCCATCTGCACACAGCAAACCATCGGTTTCCACCCAGGTGGCTGAAAATGGGTCAAACAGCCTTTCCCACTCCTGACCCTTGCTTCTGCTCAGAAAGCTGCAATTGTGGGGTTGCTCTTCTGGCATCTCCCCCAAGAGCATTTGCTGAAGACAGGAGGCAGCCAGGTACCTCTGAACAGCAAAGCTCGGGTGGGCCCAGAAGGCTGGAGCCGGCTGGTGAACACAGCATACCTCCCCCGTCACCTGCACCAGGATGTCCAGGGGGAGCGTGTCCTCCTTGGGTGGGCTGAGGAGGTTTGGCCCCATGCAGATGGCCAGGTTGCTGGCAGTCAGCAGGAGCTGGTGGCCATGTATCTGCTGATGTTTTGGAGCAGGGACAGCAAGCTCTTGAGGAGCAAGAGATTGGCCTTAAGCAACTTACTGGCCACCCTGAAGGAGCAGGAACACAATGCTAATAATGTAGACGTTGTCAACATCAGTCACCCAGGCTGATCTCCCCCAAGCCCACCTGAGGGAGGGCTCCCTGGCCACGCCTGGTCTACAGCAGAGGCACTGCCTTTGCTGAGATACAGCCACCTACCTCCCTCACTGCCTCTCTTTCTGGCAAGAGCCCTTTGTAGAGCAGCCCCCAATGCCTGCCGGAAGAGCTCCAAGGAGAGAACAGCTTATCTGAGACACTTTCTCCCAAAATCCCACCCCAAAGCAGCAAAAAGTGGCTGTCAGAAAACAAGGCATTTTCATGAAGGCCGGTCCTTTGCAGGCAAGTCCTGGCCTCTGCCAGTCCCTGTAGAGCAGGCAGGCTTCTCGACACATTTACTGCCCACTTCTCCTGCCTGCTGGTATTCTGCAGTGCTCATCCACTGCTCGTAGAGTCCCTCCTTGTGGAGTTTGGAGGGGATCTTGTGGAGGAAGTCCTGCAATGTCAAGGGCTCAGGGTGAGGCTTTGACCACTCCATCCAGGAGCACAGGCAGCATTCCCAGCACTCTGGCTCACAAGCAGGTGCCTGAGTTTGGGCTCATGCTCTCGCAGATGCCCATCAACACCGACAGAGCCAGGAGCTGCTGGGCTCCAGCTCAGGAGGCTTCACCTTCAAGATAATGGCCAGGAGGTGCACAGGCTGGCTTTCAAGGTGGACCTCCGCTCCACTGTCGAGGGCCTCCCTGAGCTCCCGGGAGGTGAGCTTGCCAGTCACCAGCCAGAAGATCCCCTCTGTGGATGGCCTGTGCTTATGCAGGAGAGCCAGCAGGTCCTGCAGGGGACAGAGGAGAACAGTTCCTTGGTTGGAGACAGGCCCTGGGGCAGGTGAGCCTTCCTCAGGGGCAGGGGCAAGTGTGGGTAGCTCTGCATTCACTAGGGCAGGATGGAGGGGTGGCTAGAGGTGGGCTGGAGAAGTTGGGCTGGCATTGTAGAGGAGGGCCAGAGAAAGCCCCTTGAGGGCTGTGATGGGATGACAGGGGCCATTTGAGTGGGGAGGTGCCAACAGCAGGACACAGCAGGGACAGAGCTGGCAGCATGACCTCTGTCCATGGCACCCACCTTCACAGGTCTTCAGGAGAGATGGCCCAGCAGATGCTTAAGGGGCTTGAGACAGCTCTACCTGGTGCTTTGAAAGGGGATGTAGAGAGGCTGGAAAGCATTCCCTGCAGTAGCTTGTGCTTCAGGTTTTGAAACTTACATGCCCCAAAAGCATCTGGATCTTCATTTGACTTTGATGAGGACAAGCAGCTGTGCTCTCAGTGCCAGCAGGTCATAGGGGAGGACAGGTCCACCCACAGGGCTGGCCAGGCGCTCCCGTGCAGCCGGCTGGGCTGGTGGTGTTGGAGTGGCCTGGAGCTGTGTCACTCGGTGCATCCCTGCAGGCCCCCTTCTCCCAGCAGCGACCTCGTTGGTGGTAGGCCTTGGGCATAGGTGGTAGCACTGCTGCAGGGATCTGTTGCACACCTGCTCCATGGCCGCGGTCCTCTGCTGGACCCTCACCCTCTGCAGGACACGGTCGAAAGGCTGCGTGCAGAGTGGGCACACAGCTCTCATGGCAGCCCACCGCTGGATGCAGCTGAAGCAGAAGGTGTGGAAGCATCCATGGACATAGGCTGCATTGTTGATCTTGCCCAGGCAGACAGAGCACAGGTTGTCTGCTGCTGACTCCCACCGCCCTCTCTGCTGCAGCTGGCTGGTAGTGGCTGTTGCAATAGAGCCACTGTGCTCTGGAGCCTGCTCAGCACCCGATGGCATGTCCTGGCAAGAGATGTTCAAAGTGCCTGAACTTTCCTGGCACTGGGAATGGAAAAGCAAAGAAAGCACCAGAAAGCGGTGGGAGAGGGGAGGCAAGGGTCTCCCAAAGGGCCTCCTTGCAGGCTGAGAAGTGGCAGCAGAAGCAGCCTCGTGGGACAGCCAGCCCCAAGGGCTGCTCTCCCCACCTGCCTGTCCTCAGCTACCCCTAGGGACACTGCCCCCAGCCCAGAACCCCCACTTCTTCTGCTTTCCCCAGACAACCAGCATGACTTGACCCAGCACAGGGTACCTGAAGGAGGCAGACAGAGAAGGTGAAGGCACTGGCTGGGAGTCTTTGGCGGTGCCCACAGCCACAGCACAGCTGCCATGTGGGACCTGCAGCACCACCACCACCCAAGGCTCTGCACAAAGGCAGTACTACAGATGGAGGTCCACGGTCCTGATGGAGCTCACACACTGTGCGTGGACACTCACCGGAGCCCTGGACCAAAGGTGCCAGGACGGAGCCTGTCACTGCTGAAGAGCCACCACAGATGCCCTGCAGTGACAACACAGGGGTCTCTGGGGCTGCCCCCCCAACCTGGCAATGGCAGCCCAAGAATGCAGATAGGGAATCCTGGTGACCTCCTTGATGCCAAGGGAGCACCCTGCCTGGGCTCCTACAAGGGCTGTGAGGGAAGAGGGACTCACCCCTTGTATGCCATAGGAAAGCCTGTGAGTTTGGAAGGGACCTCTGGAGGTCATCTGCTCCTTGCTCAAGCAGGGCTGCCTAGAGCCAGTTGCCCAGGACTGTGCTCAGGTGGCTTCTGAAGATCTCCAAGGATGGAGACTCTCTGGGCAACCTGTACCATTGCTCCATCACCCTCACAGAAAAAAGTGTTTCCTGACACTCAGGAGGAACCTCCTGTGTTTCTGTTTGTGCCCATTGCCTCAGGTCTGTCATCTTTACACTCACCCTCCAGACATTTGTACACCTTGATGGGATCCCCCCCTGAAGCTTCTTTTCTCCATGCTGAGAAGCCCCAGCTCTCTCCTTCCTCAGCCACCTGCAACTAATGCAGCGCAGGAGACTGTTGGCCTTCTTAGTCACCAAGGCACATTGCTGGCTCATTTTCCATTTTATGTCATTGAGCATCCCCAGATCCTTTTCTGCAAAGCTGCTTTCCATTTAGTCAGCCTCCAGCATATACTAGTTGTCATGGTTATGAACCCCTGGCTAGGACCCAAATATCACAACAACCCCTTGCTTACCCTCCCAGAGGGAGATGACCCAGAGCAAGAGAGAGACTTCTGGACAGAGCCTTATCTATACACTGGGCACGATGTGCATGATATGGAATATACCATTGGCCAGTTTGCATCTCAATACTAAACCTAAGGTTGAATCCTAGGCCAGTAATTGGGGCTGTGCTTCCTCACAGCTTCTCCTGCACCTGCACACACAGGCACAGCAGAGAAGCTGAAAAATTATTGACTGTCCTCACAGCAACTCTAAACATCAGTATGTTATTAGCTGCCTTCTCAGCACAAATCCAAAACACAGCCTCTTACTAGGTACTATAAAGAAAGTTAACTCTGTCCCAGCTGAAACAAGGACACTGGTGCATGGGCTTGTTCCTCCCCCGGTGCAGGACTTTTCAATTCCACTAGTTCAACATGACAATGTTCCTTTCAGCCCATTTCTCCCAGTCTGACAAGGTCCCTCTGGATGGCAGCACAACATCTGGTGTATCAGCCACTCTTACCAGTTTTGTGTCATCAGCAAAATTGCCAAGGGTACACTCTGCCCCATCATCCAATTAATTAATGGAGATGTTGAAAAATATTGGACCCAGTATTGGTGTTAGGGTACGCTGCTAGTTACTGGCCTCTAACTCCTGCCTTAACAGGGCAGAAACTTTAAGGTAATGGTCTCAGTCCTCATGTTAACTCTCCAGCAACATCATTTGAAGTTTCTTAGCTTTTTCTCCCTTTCTTATCTTGCATGACTAGCATTTGCTGATAGCAGGAAGTTCATTCCAGCCATGCTTAGGTAACCAAAGGTAGCCCAGACGGAAAGGAAATAAATTAGTGAAGCTGTAATTTTTAAGTATGATGCAACAGAGACATCTGAAAACCTCCTTCTTATAAAAAGAAAAGAAATGAAACACTAATTCATTTGGAGAAGCTTGGTGCTGCAAGGAGAGGAGGAAATTGATAGTAGAGAGAAGGAGGCCTGAGAGTCAGCTGGAATAGATAGGATTTTAGTGTGGGCAAGAAAAGTGTGTCTTACTAGGAGTACAAGAAGCTGATCATCTGCTAGAAATTGAGGTGGGCAGCACAGGTTTTGAACTGAACAGAGTCAGGATAGACTTTACTGAAAATCTTGTCTAGGCTTGTGTTGCTCTTTTGAGGATGCTGGGTAGAGAAAAGATGAGTTACATTAAGAGGAGAGCATTGAAGTGCATGCCACCATGGTAAAAAGCAGATCAGAGAATAGGGATAGTTATCTACATGACAAGAGAAAAAAGCTCTGGGCAAGGGCAGAAGATGGAGCATAACATACTAGATTGACTAATACATATAGGTTTTAAGATCTCGAACTTTTCCTCCAAAGTATTTCTTCTCTTTCAAAGTGCTGTTCCTTAAAGTCTAATTTTAAATTATTTTTTCCTTATAACTAGTTTTAATGAGGGCTGTAATTGTTCATTCAGTGTTAAATAAGAATTAGTATTTCTCTTCCTCAGAATGTATTAGCTTATTAATACATTCAAAGCCTGACTTATGCCTTCATGGGTGAAAATGGATGGGCAGTGTGCTCATCACGGCAGGCGTTTCCTCCAGATGCAGGTAAAAACCCAGCATGTTATTCCCCTTCTGTCAGAACACAGCAGTAAAACCCACAGGCTACACCTGCATTTCACCCCTGTCCGGCACTGTCTGTGTAATGGTGGTAAACTGTAAATCATACTCATTCTTCTGAATAGTCAAGTAACAACAGGACTTCATCCTGCTGGTGGCCCGTGTGGGACCTTATGATGCCAAAAAGTGGGATTTGTCTTTCATGGCTCAGATTTTTTAAAGGATATTCAGAGATTGGGCTGGGTAGGGCAACCAACACAGCCTTCAGTGCTGTCCCGTCCAACCTCCCCCTCTTTTGGCTGTGGCCTGGCAGACAGGACAGGGCATTGCTGCTCAGAAACTGCAGTGTCCCACAGACAGAACAGAATAGAATAGACTGCTTCAGTTGGAAGGGACCTATAGTGGTCATCTAGTCCAACTGCCTGAGTTCTTCAGGGCCAACCAAAAGTTAAAGCATGTTATTAACAGCATTGCCCAAATGCTTCTTACACACTGAGAGGTGTGGGGCATCAATCACCTCTCCGTGAAGCCTGTTACAGTGTTTTGACCACCCTCTCAGTAAAGAAATGCTGCCTAAGGTCCAGTTTAAACCTCCCCTGGTGCAGCTTTGAACCGTTCACATGCATCCTGTTGCTGGATCCCAGGGAGAAGAGATCAGAACCTCCCTCTCCACTTCCCTCCTCAGGAAGCTTCAGAGAGCAATGAAGTCGCCCCTCAGCCTCCTTCTCTCCAAACCAGACAAACCTAAAGTCCTCAGATGCTCCTCACAGGACTTGCCTTCCAGCCCTTTCACCAGCTTTGCTGCCCTCCTCTGGATGCGTTCAAGGACCTTCACATCCTTCTCAAACTATGAGGCCCAGAACTGCACACAGTGCTCCAGGTGAGGCCACACCAATGCTGAACACACAACCACCTCGTTTGACTGGCTGGTTACGCTGTGTTTGATGCACCCCAGGAGGCAAGTTGCCCTCCTGGCTGCCAGGGCACACTGCCGGCTCGTGTTGAGCCTGATGTTGACCAGCACCACCAGGTCTCCTCTCTCAGTTCGTACTTGTGTCTGGCATTACTCCATCCCAGATGCAGAATCTGGCATTTGGACTTGTTAAATTTCATCCCATTAATCATTGCCCCATGCTCCAATCTATCTAGGTCCCCCTGCAAGGTCTCTTGTCCCTCAAGAGAGTCGACAGTACCTCCCTCTTTGGTATCATCAGCAAACTCGTTAGTAGTGCATTCAACTCTTGCATCCAGATCACTGATAAATACATTGGACAGGACTGGCCCTAGCAATGAACCCTGAGGAACACCGCTGGTGACTGTTCGCCAGCCAGATGTAGCCCCAAGGCAGCAGCATGCCTTTTACTGGGCCTGTGTACAGCCAGCCAGACATTTCAGCCCTTGTTTGTCCACTGTCTCAGTCAGAAGTGCCCAAAATCCGTGCAAACCACGAGGACAGAGCAGGTTAAACCACCTTTACTAAGTATTTATCTTCCAGCCTTAAATCTAATTGGGTGTTGCTTGATACGAATTATAGCCGTCTAAATGTAGACACTCCGTTACACATCAACTGACCAGTACCTGTAGTCTGGAAGCTAGAACAGGCTGCTATACCCAGAGAGATGACAGAGGGGAGAACCTTCCCCTTCTCGCCCTGCTTTCTCCTGCAGTTAAGTCTTCGAGTTTTGACAGCAGATTCACTTACTTCATAGAAACCATATAAACCTTCAGAAGCCGCCTTGTGTAAATCTATGTCTTTGCCTTGCATGATGAAGAACAAAGTTCACACTTAGAGAAACTGAAAGTACAAACACCTGAGCTGGAAGGCCAACTGTGATTTTCAGATCTGGTATATTAATTAACCCCACAACACACATCCGTGTATGTGTCACAGCAGGAGATCTAAAACTTTTGATACCTCCCCTGCAATGAGACTGTGCGGTCACCTCACGGCTAAACTGTTCCAGCTCTTGCAGCTCTGCCACCCACCCCTACCCTGTTCAAGATTAGAAATTATCATGATGGACTAAGCCAGAAATTTCAGCACTTTAAAAGAGGGGTGGGGGCAAGGCAAAACACTGAGGCGCTGCTGTCAGCAGATGATGAGAGCGAGAATACCATGGACAAACTCGTGGCCTGCCTCAGCACGGCTGCCAGGTCCTCCTGGTGAGCCTGCTGGCAGAGGGCTCAGAGGGGCAGCCACCCAGCCATCTGGAGGCAGGGGGATGTTCTCTTTCACATTTAAAGCTTGGTTTTTGGCTTTCTAGGAAGTAGTTGTCAATGAAAACTGTAGATACAAAGGTTTTACTATAACTGAACATCATGCTCACCTGTTTGAGAAACAAAAATTAATGATACTCATTTTAATATCTTTCTCACAGTGGATCCTTTTATTTATACTATTTTGATTACAGTCTTCCAAACTTTAATGAATGTACTGGAAATTTTAGTTGCAAGTGTGCCCTCTCCTGAAACAGATTCTCCCTGACATCATATGAATTGCTGTCATGGATAGAGGACTTTTTCAGGGCAATGCAGTTTGCTCCATCTTTCAAGATACCATAGTAAAGATGTTAGTTTGCTGACAGGTCTCTCGACTTGATGTTCCTAATGTTCAGCATCTGGGCATTCCTGCCATATCAATCAACACAATGGCTAATTAAAAGAAGACACAACTTAATAGAAATCTGACCCTTTAGCAGGCAGATACAGGAATTCTGAATTGGGCCAGACAATTTTCAGGTTTGTAGCCTAATGCTAACTTTGCAGAGGCTTCATACTGCTCACCAAGCTGTTGGGAAGAAAACTGGAGAAGGAGCAAGAGCTATGTCCTGTGAAGTACAAGGTAAAGTACTGGAGGGAACAATGCACACTTGTAAAGCACCAATGCTGTATTTTCATGCTTTGCTGGAAGCACACCATCATCCTGGTTAAACTTCCATGAAGTGCCATTTTCAGTTCACTTTCTGTAAATTGCCAGTGTTGTGTAAGTTTTGGTCTTCTTGTGGTGATACTCTGTACAGTGACAGTCATATTGTGCAAAATCAGAAAAAGCACTTTTTAATACCTTGGCCAATAAGTTAGCAATTATATTCTTTTCTATATACACATCATATGGTCATGTTACTATTAAAGTGCAAGATACAGTCAGCCACAGCTAATGCCCAATTTCTGATGTTTGCTGAGTAGCCAGTGCAATCAACATGTATTATAAGTAGCATTCACTATAATTAGAATTCACATAATAAGAGGAGGACACCTATACAAAGTTGTACAAAGAGGAAGTAATTAAAACCATAGCATACTACCTAACTAAAGGTGTAGAGTTAAGGTTTCCATGGCAACCTTAACTTTGCATTTCCTGCCTTGAGTCATTTCAATAGCTCAGTGTTGCTTTAATATAGTATTTCACACTGAATAGTTTTACCAATAGAAGGATTATTTGGAAACCTGACATTTCTAGGGCTCCTGATACAAGCCCAGTTTGCACAGCAACATTATAAATTATTCAGAAGAAACTGTACTAATACATAGCTCACAACAAAGGCTGAACTTGCCTCAAGCTGGTGTAATGTATTATGGATATGTGGTAGCCTCTCCATAGATAAGGTGTTGGCAGCTTCCCTTTCCAACTCTGTTTCATTTCCTCTATGACACTGGCTGCAAAACTATCTGGCATGAAAAAAATGCCAGATTTAAACTGAAGGAAGGAAGGAACATGTCTACAAGAGTAAAATGGAAAAAAACCCAAAAAATGAACCAAATAACTTTATTTGAATTACAACTCATTAAAGAACATATACTAAGTGCACCTGGAAAAGTGCTGGTTGTGAATAAAAGCAGCACTGTGGATTACTGCTCCAGGAGACATAATTATTCCAATTTTGAACCTGTAATTTTTGATTAGACTTCCCTAAGTGACTTCAGCAAGAGTGTGCATGGGCACACAGATATGTGTCCATCTCTTGTCTGCCTGCATTTTAAAATTACTCACTTTCATAGCTTACTAGCAACATGAATGCTAGCAACTTGAAAGAGAGGGACTTGGGTTTTCAGAGACAAAGTACATAGTACATACTACAACTCCTTATAGGCTGCTTTACTTAAATGCTAAGTAAAAACTGTGTTTTTAGTTATTTCTATTGCAAGGCTTTGTAGAAAAGCACTTTAGAAAACACATTTACACACATTGTAATCTTTAAGGTAACCTTTAAACTTGTTAACAAATATGTTCTCATTTCTTGAGTAAAAACTCTTAAACACTACTACAATTTATTGCAAAGTTTTTATGGTACATGAAAATGTTCCTCATTCTGACAAATGTATTTGAAATTTGGCAAACTTTACAACAGCTTTTTTGTAAGGAGACTTGTAATACTCAGAATAGTACTATCTTAAATAATCAGCTCTGGGGGGGGATAAGGTTAAGGAATTTCTCAGTAGATAGGCACACATCTCTGCCAGCAAAGTTTTTTTCCATTAAATACTGTCATCGTTTACATCCAACTGATAAAATTTAGTTCTTAAACATGGGAAAACTCCTGAATCAAAAAAATTGGGTGTTCAGATGCATTTTCGACAAACAAGTGAACAATTAAAACCAGATACAGAAACCTGAAGACAGTGAAGAAATGCAAAGCACAGAATTTAAGTGGACCACCAACAGCTATCCCTCACAGCCTCGTCAACCTCTGGCATTGCACATAAGAAAGGTGAGGAAACAAGACAGCAGGTAGCAAGTTACATTTTATTTACTAACTCATAGTAGGATGTTCCCAACTTGTTCAAATCTCTATATGCTTGTTGAGACCTCATAAATTCTAAGTGCATGCTTGATTTAGTAAAATCAAATATAAAACAGAGGTAAAACTTGATGTCTCTATAAAATGCTTAGTTCAAGAGAGCAAAAATTTTGCATCTGTGTTTCCCCCATTTTGGGGATGTTAATATATTCACAAACTTAAGTCAATGAGTAGGTATTGTCTCCGGATGCATTAACACTAAATCAATTTTTCTCAGCCACTGATAAAAACTGGGCCACAGTGAAATATCTGCTTTATAACAATAATCAAATTCCTTCTTAAACACCTAACTCTCAGGAACGGACATGTCAGGCAAACCCTTCAAAACTTTACTGACTAGTTTAGGACTTGGGAAAAATGAAAATCCTCCCAAGAGCACAATGGATTAAAACAAAATAATTGAAAAAACAGATTTGTAGAGTTGTGCATAAGTAATTGGCATCATCCACAGTTTTCAATCAAAAGTCATGACCCTGTTTATTTTAAAACTTGTCTTTATTCACATGAAAGAGAAAATATTAAAATTTAGGAAAACACAGAACCTACTACCTTAATTTAAAAAAGTTGTATTTAAGGGAGTTTAATTACAAAATTTACAAAAGCAAAGCACTGAAGAAATTAAATTACTAGCAAACATACCCATTACTGTAGTCAGTGCACAGCATCAACAATTTATCACAACAACAATAAGTAGTATATTTTCAGCAGTAACCTAAAATGGTGCAGTACAAAAAACTAATCTGAAAAAAGACAGAGGGATCATTCATTTGTAGACATGTTTTTAGATCATCCCAAATACAGATAACTGCAAATATACATTTTGCTATAAATCAGCACAAAAGATTTATAAAATCTGTATTTTATAATTTTAGTTGGAATTCATAGACACAACGTACCTTTACATTTACATACCACTGTCTATGATACACTAATTACATTTCATATATACTGAACTGTATATGAGGTAATATTAGCATATTGTACTTAATACATATAACTGATCTCTCACTTCAAAAGCTCTAAAGAAAGCCTGTAAAGCCATACATGAATATCACTGAACCTGGCTGAATGTTGAACATCAGAATGCTGCACAGAGGGAATAAAATACTGCATTTGTTTAATTAAGAAAATTATTCAATTATCCTTCAGCATTTACTTGTTAAACTTTTGAATCTTACTTTTAATGTGGTGGATATTTATGTAGACACCTGCCAACTTTCAGCAATTGATTTGTGCCCTTTAAATATTTTTTCTTAATGTACATCCCATTTAAGTTCTTTGCATTATTATTAAAATCTTGCATTGTTTTGCTGAGGAAAGCTGCTTTTTGCCTAGAACATAAAATTTAGTTTAAACCCAAGTCTCTGGTTTGGCTTCAATCCCAAAATATCCTGATTTCTAAACAAACAGCAAAGCACATCATATGGGTATCATGATTAAAAAGCTGCAGTCTTCACTGTGGATGCTGCACCACATTAATCCGTGTCATAGCTCCATTTATTTCACTGGAGTTTGCTTTTCTTATTTTAATATTCTTGCCAATTTTGGTCTCAATACAAAATACGAGAATGGCATACTTAAAATGAAGCAGTGTACTGATACAAGTTTCATTATTTCAGACCTGGTCCTGGAGACTAATAACATAAATGATCTTTTACTACAGGTGGTTTTGAAACTGAAATATGTTTCAACCAAATTGAGTAATTTCCCAGTAGGGAAAGGACAAGTACATGAGTATAGCTTTTTAATCACTCTTAATCAGGTAACACTTTAAAAAGAAGTACTATCAAATGCTCTTTCGTAAGGCTGTTACGCTATGGTAAAGCACACTCTAAACACACACCTGTCTCACTTACCATTGGCTTGTCTGGTGCCAAGAGACAGAGAAAAGAGCCTACTGACTTTTTAAGATCAAACAAACGTTTACATAGGGGAATAAGGTTTTTTCCTCAATTTTTTTTCCTCCTTGAACTATTGAATGTTGAGCTGCTTTGACCAAACTTTTACAGCACTATTTACCTTCAGACAGCAACTATACCTGGAGCACGTCAGCTCTAAAAGTTTCAGAAAATTGCAAATAGCACCAAACAGGAACTTAAATGTTACACAATTGTTTCCATTTTATGAGAGAGATTGCAGCTGGTTTATAAGATCTCTTTGCTAATGACTTCTGGAAACTCTTTTCTACCTATCAGAACTAAATATTGGTTTTGGAGGCGGAATTCAGTCTCTGCTCCTGTTATAGATCATAAACTTCTTTCATTAGTCACTCAGTTTCTCTGTTGTTGCTGTTCCAATAAATCAGTTTTATAAGCTATTCTGTTACAATAAATATACCATCTTTATTCTAAAGCAATATTTCTGTTTGGAGGCAGAAACACAAGACCAGTCCTAATCCTATTCCGTTTTGGAGGATCTGGTGGAATCTCTAGTGCAAGTTCTCAAATTCTTTGTTGTACAGTTGGTCAGCTGAGTATCTCTTGACTAGAGGTCTGATTCTTTGCTTGAATGACTAAAACCAGAAGGCTTTGTAGGTCTTTTCTGACAGAAAAGAATCTAACCTGTTAAATTTCTGGGATCACAGTCAGGGTCAGAGAGTAAGAAGGCATATATTGGAAAAAACAGCGCTCAGCGTGTCATAGAAGAGAGATTTGTCACAGAAGGGTGTTGGCAATTTGTAGAATGTCAGGTTATTTCAGGTGCCTCACTGAAATGTGTAGCTATTTTGACAAGTGGATGCAGGTAAGACATGGGGTACAATCCTTAAGAGTGAACAGTCTGTGCCAAAACAATTATTAGATTTAGTAACTAGATTAAAGCAAACACTTTATCTGGGTGCCTTGTGCCAAGGAGCAGAGAAAAAGGAGACAAGGAAAAACATAGGAACACAAGTTCCTTTAATCGGGCAAATGCATTTCTAAATTTTTTTTTCCAGTTCACGGTGCAAAAAACATTGATGTTTAATAAACTGCTGTAACACTGCCTGTTACCAGGCATACTAATTGTGTCAGGTTATATTTATTGTAGGCCCCATCACAAATGTGAAAAACCTTGAAGATTGGCATGTTATTGGTTAATGGATAGATCAGGGTGAGAGGAGTGGTCAAATGGTCTGGAGAACACCGTTGGAATGGGTCAAGTGGGGAGCTCCAGCTATCAGGAGTCATATAACTGACTTTAACAGTTAAGACATGAAATTTCTGCCTTGAGCAGAAACTGGAAATGTAAGTTTTCATTCCAAACAAATAGCATATAAAGGGGGCTGAGTTTCATATGAAAATCAAAGACCTGCATAACTGGGCATGGGTAAAATTCTCATGAAACTAAAGATCTCATTACTCATCCTCTGTTTAAGATCTCTCAGGATTTAATTCCTTCAGTGAGGAGGACACTTCCTTCATCGCAGTACTTCCCATTTCAAAATCTTACCAACAGCCACTCCCCAAACAACTTACACCAGGACTTTGTAACACTTATAAACTATACTCCTTACCCTAACCCTAATCTTAACCGTGGGCTGATGTGAGACAAAGACACCAAACCACAGCCAAGATGGAAAAGCTGTCAGGGGGAGAATTCTTTGTGATGCACAAACCTACCCTTGGTAGCCCTTTTGCAGCCTCACCACAACAGGACTCTTCACCTTTGTCTGTGTTCTAACCCTAACCCTAGAAGTGGCCAGGTTGCCCTTAAGCCCAGAAAACCCAAACTGTGGCACAGATGAAAAAGTTCTCACGAGAAGACTGGTTCACCAGGCCACGTCTCACCTCAGCAGCCTGTCTGTTGCCCCGCTTCATCTAGATCCCTAGGCTTTGTCTCTCGTCGAACCTTAATGCTGGAAGAACATACAGCTTCAACACCAGACAGCTCCAAACGTGCCCCAGTTAAAAAAGTGCCAAGAACTCCGCTGCAGCCCATACCTTCCCTCAGCAGCCCCACTCCACCCAGACACTAGAACTGTCACTCTCCTCACCCTAAACATGCCCAAGGCCTTAACCCCAGGTAAACCCATGGTCCTGATGAAAGTCTTTGAGAGTAATTCTCCTGCAGACCAAGCTGTCCCTAGACAGCCCCTTTGTGGATCCACAACTAGACTCTGATGCACCATCTCTCTTCTAACCCTCAAATTGCCCAGAACACGCTTTCTGCAGCCCAAAGCTTCCCTTGGCAGCTTTTGTACAGTCCCACTCCACCTGGCCCCCTAGGCTTTGTTTCTCTCTGAATTCAAACCCTATCCTTAACCCAAGCCATCTCCTGAGCCTCACCCAAAGACCTCAAATAAATAAAAATAATAACAAAAAACCCCAATAAAAATGGAGAAAATAAAAAAAAAGTTAAGGGAAGTTTCTTTGAGGCTAGACTTTCCTTTGGCACTACCTTTGCAGCTTCACTTCAACTAGGGTTTGTCTCTCACAAATGTAATGCTGACCCTTATACAAAGCCCCATGACAAAAAGTTCTGAGGGAAGGATTATTTTTGTAGCCCAAACCTTCCCTTGCCAGTCCATTTGCAGCCCTGCTTCACCTGGGCCCTGGCACTTTTGTCTCTTTCTTATCCATTAAGTCTCCCCATGAGTGGCCAGAGCCCTATGCCAGGTCAGCTCCAGCTGTGGTGTGCTCTCAGCTGAGCAAGCCTCAGCTTCCCCCTTCCCCTTCAAAGACGGAAGCTTCAATGGTGTCTCTTGTGTGTGCACAAACTCGTTGTTTCAGTACCTACTCAAGGCCAAGAGTTCACTTGCGGAA
The DNA here is from genome assembly GCA_013400615.1 of Syrrhaptes paradoxus. Taxonomy (NCBI): domain Eukaryota; kingdom Metazoa; phylum Chordata; class Aves; order Pterocliformes; family Pteroclidae; genus Syrrhaptes; species Syrrhaptes paradoxus. The sequence goes on from VZTO01010612.1 coordinate 53,797, forward strand.
ACGGTCCTTCTCCAAAGGACGGAGTCAAATATCGATTTGGCTCATATTGTCTAAACTCTTGAGCCTTCAACGTGCATGTTAGCCCGTTCTAGACTTTGGATTTATCCGAGCAAACGTACAGTCTCTGGTGGACAAATCCTAGCTTACTCATTCAGATACTAAGTTTCCGACACACTTCCGAACAGCAGTTCAGCTACAATCGGTCAATAACTTCAGAAAGCCAAATACCCGCGCTGTCATCGGAGCCCTGCGGGCGGTACCCTCCCCTGTTATTCCTTCCTCAGCATCGAACGCCCACCCGGGGTTTGTCAGACAAGCCCCTTGCGAACCGTGACAGCTGGGGACAGGCGAGCCGTCAGGCCGGGCTTCCGGCTTCCGCCTCTACCAGCACGCGATGCCGTTGCAGCCCCAGCATCGGGACCGAGCCGATGACCTGCGCGGCACCGGAGCGCCCGCCGGCCACCACCCCCCGCCGCCGCCACAGCCCCGCAGGGCCTCGGCGGGCAGCTGCCCCCTCCCCCGCTCGCCACCGCCAGGGGCGCGCACGCTGCCAGCCTGCCGGGGAGGTGCCCCCCTGGCCAAAGGTAACGGCCCGGGCCCACGGCCGTGCGCCGCTTCCGTCGCCAGAGGGCTCCGCACGCGCTTCGCCGTGCGGCGAAGGGGAAGGGCGCCCGGCGCGCGGCCAGGACGAAGAGGCGCGAGAGGCGAGCGGAGCCGTCACTTCCTGCCGGCGCCTCTGCATCCGGGTGAGGGGGCAGCGCTCAGCTGGGGAGGTCGATCTTCGCTTCCGGCCGGTGCTGCTTGGTGCCGCTTGCGGGCCCGACCGCCTCTGCCCAGGCCTGGCGTGAGTCTCCCGACGGGGTGCGCGGGTCCCTTTGTGCTGCATGGAGAGGCGCCGGGGGATAGGGGCCCGAGGGGTGGAGAGGGCCCGGGGTGGACCGGGGCCCGGCCGCTGAGGCGGGGCGCAGTGGGGCGCGGGGCGCGGTGGGGCGCGGCGGGGCGCGGGGCTCCGATCGCGGCGGAAGCGACATGTGCGCTTGGGCGTGCCGACGCGGGGGTGGTACCGGAATGTGCTTGCGTGCTTCCCCCAAAGGTAAACCCTTGTTGGGAAAAGGGGCCCACAGGGACCGGTGTGCCTGGGCTGTAACGGTTACGAAACTTTTGGAGAGCCTGGCAATTCCGTCAAGGTAATCTCTACCGAAAGTTACCGTAAATGCCGTTATAACTGCTGTGAAACAGCAGTGCTACACTGTTTTGTTTTGGTTTTGGGAAGGTAACTTTGCCATTGCTTTTTTTTTCCTGGTATTTGCGTGTCTATCTGGTATTTACGACTTAAAAGGCTGAAAAGAACGTGTTACTTTTGAAACTCAATCTTGAATTCTGATGCATGGTTCTGTTACTGGTGAGTTATATCCATAAACTGCTTATGTGATCACTGGCTGTGATGCTAAGAGTACCTGGGCTGCTTAGAGATGAAGGAGGTGTGTTAACAGTTGTTACATCACCTGCCTGTACTAGAAGTGAAAAAAATTTAGACTGCACATAAATATAATTCAGATTAAATATAAATGTTAGGTAACTTTCTTGTAAGGTATACCTTGTAGAGATCACACAGCCTGCCCATGACACTTCCCCCCTCACCCATCAAAAAAAAAAAAAAAAAAGAGAGAAAACACTGTGAGGGCAGTGATCTTGACAGCTTTTTCTTGGAGCTAGTACAGCAGTGTTCATGGAGGTGTTACTGGTTTTTCACTAGTGTGCGTTGTCATCATAGGAAGTAAGGATTAAGTCAAACCAGAGCAGATAAACTTCTGAGTACTTATTTGCCTGTCTTCTATGCTAATATTGCCTGCAGTCAGAGTCGGAGCTGTCTTAGGAGGTTGAAACATGACAACAGTCCATAGTTGTAGGTGAAAGAAGACTTCAAGGCTGTGGTAAAACTGAGGCCTTATTACAGTAAAGTCAGGAATAACTAATTTTATTTCAGTATATAAGAAAATGTCTACTAATGTAACTGTTAATACAATTTTTTTATATATATAGATTTTTTTTGGTAGTTTGGTAACTGAGAGAACCTAAAAGTGATACTTATTTTTATTCCAAATTTAGACTACTGTGTGGTGATAGGATTTCCATGCCAGGGCATGGATCTATCAGCACTTTTTCTAATTGTATTACTGAAATGTTGGATTGATAAAAAGTTTTTTGTATAATAATTAGGGGAATACTGCCATTGCTCTTATGACTTCTAAATGTTCCAATTAAAAGTTGTTTGAAAAAACTTCTTCCTCTTGTATTTGAATCCCCGTAATGCACTAATTAGACAAATAGTCATATGCTGAGTATTGAGATCCATCATGTACAACTATGTTTGTCAATTGCACATCTTCGTTTGCAGGGATCTTGCTTAAGACTGAAGTAAAAAACAAATGAAGAAACTTGAAAATAATGTCAGGTTTTTACTGCAGCTAAGAGATATGTACTGATAACTGGTTTTAAAAATCTTCTGATGTAGTTTTTCCAATGTGAAGCCTGAACTTCCGTTGTTTACAACGTATAAGTTGAGCTTAAGGTAAAATACTTACAATTTGCAAAGTGAGTGCAGTACAGAGTTTAACCTATTGTAGAGGCAAAGATTTTCTTTTTCATCCAACCTTTCTGCTAATGTGTAATGCATGTAGTGATACAAGATCAAACAGCAGTCAGTTCTGTGTAGTAGACCTATATTTTTCTATCACAGAATCCATTCTGTAGGCACGAACAAAGTAATGCTGTATATATTATATTCTTAAAGCATGAATAGTTTACTTTCCAATTGGTGTCGTCATTTGGCTGCTTCTTTGCATATCATATCATGAAAAAACATTAATTTTACTTATAGATCATGATCAGCTACATCTTCATGTTCTTATGATGTAGTCAAATGTTTCTTCCCATGAGTTGTGAAACTCATTGTGGATTGTTTGAAATAAGAAACCTGTTCCACTGTAATATGTTACTTCTCCTTGAGGTGAAAATTCTTACGTCTTCTGTCATGTAATTTTTCTAAAATTAAACGTGAAATGGAGGGGAACAAATTCACTTTTAAAAATAAATGAAGTAAATAGCAATTGTGAAACTTAAGTGTATATAGTACTTTTATTTAGTGTCTTGTCCTTAAAGGAGATAAAACTAGCTCACAATCACAACTCTTTTAAGCAATTTGTGGAAATGTATACTAGATGGTTTGGATTTTTAAACCAAGTGTTTAAAAGGTAACTAGTATTTCATGTTGTATTTTTTTTCCCCTAATGCAGGTAAAAGGATACATGTTCACTTCAAGTAGAAAGGAGCATGTTCCCAAATTCCTTCAGCTTGGGTCATCCACCCTTCCCTCCAAAACATCAACAACAAAGTAATGTCTTTGATAAGCTTCCTCTAAATACACCAGATACTCCTCCCTCTCACCAGCAAATTATTAATGCTCAGTTTAACTTCCAGAATGCAGCGTAAGTACTGTAAGATTTGACACTGGGGATTGGGTTGAAAAAGAGAGTTAGGGGTCTTTTGAAAGAAGTATTTCTGTTTACAGAAGATGTTTTTCACCGTTTTTAACCTTAAACTGTATTAACCTTTAAAAATAGGAAGGTGTTGTGTAAAACAGCTGTGTCATTTCTGTTGGTGACCTGCAAGTGCTAATGTTCTCCTGTATTGTGCATAATGCATGAGATGCCATTGCACTGATTAGAGTTAATAATCCACAGTTCAGTTTTAAAGATCTTCAATTGTATTTGTTCACTGGGGAAAACAGGGAGGAGGTGAGAAAGGGAAGAAATGTTTATTTTTTGGGCTAGATTTGAAGGCACCGTAGTCTTCTTTAGGCTCTTAAATTTAACAGTACCTTAAGTTAATTTGTTTGCTAACATCTTCTTACTGACTTTAGTATTCACTTAAGAAAAATTACAAATCCATGAAAAGCATCTTAGTTGTAATATGAGTAACAGTACGGACTTTAGTCTTTCCAGGGGTCTTTTGAGTGGGAACCTTGCAACTACTTCAGCTGTTACCCCACAGCTAGTGACTTACGGAAATGGCCGTCCAGTACATACACCTGATGCCCTCACATCATTCAGAGGAAGAAAGTAGGTTCTTTGTGTGTGTGCGTGATTAATTCTGGTTTGTTAGAAATTGTGAGAATACTGAGTAATTTTTTTTTTTGATGAAACAGGCCATTTCAAGGCTCTTTAAAGCCTTCATGTACCTGCTTTTGAGAATGTTAGTACTTATAAGTGACTTAGTATGTGCAGATTTTATCTTCTAACAGCTGTGGGTTTACAGTACTGTGACTTACATGTTTGATTTTAATACTATAATAGACCATAGTCTGTGTGTACTTGACTATACGAGGGTTTGTGTCAATAAATTGCATGTTCTCTTCTGTTAATTTGTCCAGTTAAGAGTAAGACTGCACCCTCGATGTTTTATGGGAATTGTGATGTTTTTCTGAGGACACATTAGATGCTTCTGCTAATTTTCTTAATTATGTGATACTTTATTTTTCAAATACAAATTGCTAAATTCAAGCACTTGTAAGCTTTTTTTTTTTAAAAGAGGAATTTTATGGAAACAGTTTTACTACTTTTCAAAAAACTAAACTTATTTGAATTTAACTAGCTTCATTTGTTACTTCAGTAGTAACAGAAAGAGGAATTTCAGAGGAATGTATGGTTTTATTTTCTCTTAACATTCTAGAGAAAAATAATGTATCAGTTCAGAAGCAGTGGTTAGTATGTGTTTGTAATAATTCTGTGAATCAGGTGATAGGGAGGAACCTTAATGTAATCTCTCTTCAAAACTGTTTCCTGTATGCTTTTTCTTTTCCAGATTTAACGGATGAGAAAATAAGTACAATTAAATACATGGTATTAAGCTATAGTTGAGTATATCTGTTGCATCAACTAAAGAAGTTCCTGGTTTCATGCTGTATGCTTGTTTTCCTCTTGACCAGTCTGGTTTATGGAAAGCTGTGCTCTCTTAGGAGATTCACAGTCAACTAGTTAAGCCTTAGCTCGAGTCTATTCTTCTTAAGGTATTTTTGCTGAGCATGAGTTCGTGCAAGTTCTTTTCAGTGAACAGCATTATCTTTTGATTTAACATTATGAGTTCCTTTAAGATTGTGGGTAGGTAATGTTATCAGAACTTCTCTCAGGCGTTAAAACTGGAATGACGACTTGAGGTCTCTTCAGTTAAATTTTTATTATTAATAATATTATCTGTCCATGTCCCCAAAAAATATTAACTGAACTTGCCATTTAGGTTTGAATTGGTTAATGTAGACACTCTTGTAAAGCAGTTGCATCAGTTCACTTCAAGGGTAGCTGCTCTTTTGCAGTTGTGTCTTCTTTTTTCCCGTTCCAGGTTTATTTCACCTAGTACTTAGGATATGCACACCTTTTGTTCTGTAGAATACTTGCTTTTAGTGAAACAGTCACATAAGTAAGCATTGGTATTTGTACTTTGTAGCAACTTTCTTGTAATCATAGGTTGGATCTTGCAGGCTAGAGGTATTACTGTCTTTCTTTTTTTTGTCTTTAGGAGACAAAGTGAACAGAGTGTTCCACATGATATCAAACGGCAGCGGTTTCATTCACAGCGTTCTCAAACAACTGTAGTTAACCAGGCAGTGCCTTTACCAGAAGAACGTAGATACTCCTTCCCAGGATCAGTTCAATCTCCACCGTTCCACGCGCTTTACATGCCCTGTTTAGCTGGATGTGTTCCTCAGTTGCAAGATACTTTATTTTCAGACCCTATAAAAACAACGCTCCCTGTGGCCAAAGATAAGGTAATGTCTTTCTATGCCTGTGCTTTACATCTGCTTTCTGAGTAGGCAGGGTCCAATGGTGCTGTGGGAGACCACAAAAATTTGTGCAGGGTTCTTTGACGGTGTCATGGGGTCTCTATCGCTTAGCTGTCATTAGAAGGAATATCAATAAATGCAGCTGCTACTATGGTCCTTTATAACCTCCTTGTGTGTGTTTGGGTTTGGAGCCTTTTCAGTTGTTAGGGTGTTGTTTGCCTGAGTTGTTTGGTTTCCAAACTAATGTCAGGAAACCTACATGTCTGCTTCAGGAAGCAGAAATTGGATGTATGGTCCATTTTTCACATGACTGGGCATCGGGGAGAATGCTGATGGGAAAAAAAAACCCCACGCTAGTAATGCAAGAGAAACCCATTCTGAATAAATACAGTATTGAGCCTGTGGAGCTGTCTTTTGCCTCTCTTAAGAAGGAGATAAAAGTTACTGTACTAGCCGATCTGGAATATAGAAGAGGATGTCTTCTTTAGGAGAACAGTGGAGTTGGAACTGTGTTCTTTGTTTTTTTTTAAATAAAAAAGCATGTGGCTAATTAGTCTTCAGCTGCACCAGCATGACAGAAGATTTCTTTTTAGTATAAATATGCCTTTTGATTATAGCATACAACAGTGTTGTGAAAGATAAACAGTTAATACCTCCTTCCACCAGAGATCTGACTACTTCTTTAATAGTTTGTGTGGGATTAAAAAAGGAAGCTAACTTACATAAGTTTTAATATTTATTTTTCTCCCTACTACTGGTAGGCAAACTGTTTATGTTAAAGGCAGGAGGACATACCTCTGATCTTTCACTGCTTGTCCCCTGAAAGGCTGCAGATATCGATGAGGCAAAAATTATTTTCTGTGGATAAACATTTTATAACAGATTGAATAAATTTACATTTAAAAGCTTTGCAGAAGTTTCTTTTGGGGAGTTGTGCAGTATAACTTCAAGTGCAGTAAAACTCAAGACAATGAAATGATACTGGGTTATTTTTTTACTGAACTCATCTGTGTTTTATGTAATTGCATCTCTGACAGTAAAGAATGTTCACTCCTCTGTATCTCTCCTTTTTGAACGTGTGTGTCAAGTTAAGTCAGCAGGTTTTGGACTTCTTTCAAGCGTGTCGGCAACAGAGGTGTGATTTGAACAGAAAAGAGCTCTGTAGAATACAACTCCAGAGAGAAATACAGCAAATTTTTCCACGTATGTTTTGAATTTGATTACTTAGTATCAGTTTGAATGTTCTTCAGGTTTGCAGTTCTTCCTTCTTAAACTATGATATGTCACTTTTTTCT